>JAJMES010000304.1:0-13539 GCA_030574275.1 Pichia sporocuriosa
GGTAGATGCGGTAGATGCGGTAGATGCGGTAGATGATAAAATCACGGTTGTGGAACTGACAATGGAACAGTTGATAGATGATGAATGGGTTTCACAATATGTTTTAGTTATAGTGGCTGTACTTTGTAAGAAACTCTGACTAGATGTAATAGTATTTGGACACACAATAACTGGAACAACAAAATTTGATAAAATAATTGAAGAATTTAAATTACCAGTACTTAGTATAGATGTAGTTGTTGATGCACCAAATGAACCAGTTATTCCCGATGGCATTATGCATGAGGTAGTCGTAAACCATGCTAATGTATTATCTATTAATGTTGCAGATAAACCTTCAAGACAACTAACAGCTTGTAAAGAGCTTCTGCAGTCTGTGATGAAAGTACTAGATGTACTTGTTGCAGGATTGCAGTTAATTGAAGATGATAAGAGCGAGAATGAGTTGGATACAGCTGAACTGAAAGATGATGATACTGGTTTGGATGAGTGTGACGTAGTAGAAAAATTCACGGTTGATCGTGATACACTTGATAAGGCCGAATGTGATGAAGAGACACTGGACACAGGAACTATACTTGAATTAGATATGAAGTAGAAACTACTGACTATTGCAGATGATGAAGAAAGACCAAATGAAATAGATGAAGTTGTTCTCCATGTTGGATCAAGTGAAGAGGTTGAAGAAAGACGAAATGGAATAGATGAACTGGTTTTTAATGTTGGATCAAGTGAAGAGGATGAAGTAATCGAGCAAAGAAATTTTGGAATAATTGCATTTGATAAAGTAATAATAGTAAGTACATTGTTATTTGAGACTAAGGTAGACATACCAGTATTGGAGAATGAGCCCGTAATACCAGGAGGAGCAGAACATGATGTTGTAGTAAATGGAACAGATGAATCACCAATTGCAACAAAAGTAGTACCAATGGTACAAACCGCAATTTGTGATGCACCCAAACAATCAGCCACACTAGTAATTGAAAAAAATGGTGCCGAAGGAAAATATGAAGATGAAGTCAATCTTGTGACAGTAGCCGGAGAATTAGAACTGACTGGAGGGGAATAAGGTACTGTAAAAGATGATATTGATGATGACGATGATAAAGCATAGTGTGTAGATGAAAGAATAGTGGATATTGATGAAATGTTTGATGATGGACACACAAAATTAGGGATGACCGCATTGGAAATTGTAACAACAGTAGATATTTCTCCTGAAGTAAAAGCAGAAGATGTGACTGAATTAGCAAACGATCCAACAAAACCAGAAGGTGCAGCACAGGATGTTGAATTGAAAACAATAGGTGAGCTCCCTAAAAGAATATTGATAGTTTTTTTGATGCATGTTGCTGTTTGTATTTTACCAAAACAGTCAGAGACAAGTGTGTTAATTGTCATAGATGGTTGAGTAGATGAATAACTGCGAGATACGCTTGGACCTGAACTTGAACTTGAACTTGAACTTGGATTTGGACTTAAACTTGAATTTGGACTTGGAATATTCGTTGTTTTTGAAGTGGAAATTGAGCCTAAACCGACAACTGATCTTGATTTTGATATTGATGTTGCGCTGGTAGTTAGAATTGAAATGGGGGTTGAACTGATATCTGAGCTTAAAGTTGAAATTGAGGTCGAGGTTGAACTTGAACTAGTAGTTGAAATCGTACTCAAACTGATAATTGAAATTGATGTTGAACCAGTACTTAGAATTGATGCGGAAGTTGAACGGATATATGTGTATGTACTGATAATTGTATTTGTGCTAACAATTTTACTTTTACTTAAACTTGTACTTAAACTTGTACTGAAAGTTGAACTTGCGGTTGAGTTTGAAGTGGATATTAAACTTGAACTTAAACTGATAGTTGTATTTGAAGTGAAAATTAAGCTCAAACTGACAGTTAAGCTTGGTGTTGATATTGCGGTTGAGCTGGTAGTTAGACTTGAAGTTGAGATAAAAGTTGAGATAAAAGTTGAAGTTAGAATTGTGCTAGTACTTTTATCTACATTTAAGCTTGAACTCAATGTCGAAGTTGAGCTTTTACTGATAATTGAGCTTGAAGTTAAAGTAAATGTTGAACTTGTACTTAAACTTGTTCTTAAAGTTATGCTTGAACTTGGACTTGGACTTGAACTTGAACTTGAACTTGAACTTGAACTTGAACTTGAACTTGAACTTGAACTTGAACTTGAACTTGAACTTGAACTTGAACTTGAACTTGAACTTGAACTTGAACTTGAACTTGAACTTGAACTTGAACTTGAACTTGAGCTTGAGCTTGAGCTTGAACTTGAACTTGAACTTGAGCTTGAGCTTGAGCTTGAACTTGAACTTGAACTTGAACTTGAACTTGAACTTGAACTTGAACTTGAGCTTGAGCTTGAGCTTGAACTTGAACTTGAACTTGAACTTGAACTTGAACTTGAACTTGAACTTGAACTTGAACTTGAACTTGAACTTGAACTTGAACTTGAGCTTGAGCTTGAGCTTGAACTTTTACTGATAATTGAGCTTGAACTTGAACTTGAACTAGTTGTTGTAGTCAAAGTTAAAGTTGAGCTTGAAGTTAGGGGTTTGATTGAAGTTGAAGTTAAAATGGTAGTTGTGCTTGAAATTGAACTGGTAATCGTAATCGATGTTGAAGCAGAAGTTGAAGTAGAGCTTGTGATTAGATTTGAACTTGTGATGGTGCTTGATGTTAAACCTGTGCTAAGTACTAGAATTGAACTTGAACTGGGGCATAAAAAATCAGCAATATCACAATTTGTGACCGTAAACGTAGATGAAACACCATTTAAACCAACCAATGCAGTAGTAGGGTGACATAGAAAAGATCCAGTTGCATCACTAGGTGAATCACATGAAGTTGTAGAAATAGTGACGGTGTATCCGTCATCCTGTGGAAGCAAAGTGGTTCTGACACTACATCCAGCGGATTCAGATCCATAAGTACAAATTGGAGTTGACCATGTGGTACTATTGCAATGCGGATTTTCATCACAATGTGTAAATGTTGAGACGTAAGTGGAAGGAACTGTCGAGGTAGCAGTAACTGTTTCTAAATGTGATTTAACACAGGGATTAATAGTGACCCTTGTCAGTGATTCTGTTTCAACTGACGTATGGACGGAGTTGTAAATATCAGTCGAGTAGAACGTCACCATCGTAGTAATAGTAGTTGTTGTTAACGGAACACATATTTCTGCCCTTTTTTCAACGCTTATAATTTCTTTTGGTAATGTTATGGAATAAACCGATTGAAATTGAAAAATGAATTGTAAAAGTATTAAAAATATAAAATTCATTTTTTGAATATGACAAATAAAAATTTTGCTATTTATTCTCTCAAGAAAACTTTTGAAGTAAAATTCTTTGTCATTTCTAATGTTAATAAAAAATAAGATAATATAAAAGCAACGGGTATTGGTATATTTATAAACAGCATTTTTTTCTAAAGAAACTTTGAGTGGTAATCGATGGTTTAAAACAAAACTGTTTCACATTGCAATCAATCAAACAAATTCTTCGGAAGAAATAACTCAGACTAAACGTTTTAAATTTTTTTTTCTAAATACCGGATTAAAAAAGGCGGTAAAGCTTAAAATTGATTGGCCATAAAGAGATTAAAATTACCCTTTCTGTACACACGGAGAGAATAAATAAAACGTCGTCTAGGCAGAGAAAGACTGTCAAAAATCATGGCCGTTACAATTTTCAAAATTACCGTTTTGGGATATTTCAATGAGGCCAAAAAATACAAGTGTTTTTCATCGCCACTCACATTGTCACTAAGATTTCCCAGATCTGAAATTAAAAGATTTTTTTTGTTTGAAAAAACAATAGAAAGGAAGAAGAAAAAAAGGACAACAATAAAAATATGCTGCATCTGTGAAAATAAGATTTATCTCATAGAAGCAAGGGATGCGATTTTTCAAACATCTATATACAGTCATAACATTACAATAGCACATTTACTTTTGTCATATTATCTGCATAAGGTTGGTTATAATTTTCTGAGTAAATTTTGAACTTTTTTCCTAAACACTTATTAAATTTTTTTAATTTTACAAATGATCAGTTTAAATGTAAATTATTTTATTAAAATATAAACGGTAAAATTAAGTAACTCTATCAAAAAGTAACTGAAAATCCAGTAAAAACGTTATTGCTATTTTTTTGGACCACAATTAGGTCATGCTATGTTCCAAAAAAATAAAATATTGACTACTCGACCAAATGAGAGACTGATCATGTCACCTACAGTTTTGCCTTTTCTTTCGTTTGAAATTTATAATCATCCGCAGTTGACATAACTTGCTTGTCATATACTCGCTTACCATCCAACTTTTCCTTTAGACCATTAGGATCAGTACTGAAGTCTTTTGGATTTCTCCATGCAAAAAGTTTAGTGTAGAGGTTTTCACGGCCTTCAATTTTGTCAACCAAGAATTGGCCCAAAACTGGCAACATTTTAAATGCATGTCCAGATCCACCACATGCAACAAATAAATTCTTTTTATTAGGAACAAAATCATAAATGTAATCATTATTAATGGTATCCGTGTACCATAAAATTTTACTTTCCCATTGTAAACCAACTAAATCAGGGAAGAAAATACCTAACCATTCTTCAACCTGTTTAACAATATGTTTCGTTAAATATTTAAATGGCGGTGAACTATTGGAAGTTTTTGGGATTGAAACCACTCTCCCATCCTTTAGAACTTCAGGGTTTGTGTACTTCGTCTGTCTGACAATAATTTTCATATAACCTTCTGGTTCCATTAAAGGAAACATGAACATACCACCAAGATAATCATGTTCTCTAGAATGTCCTGTTTTCCATCCAAGCATCGGAAAATTCTTGGATGAATATTTTATCTTCAAGTCTTTTCTATCATCTGGAATTTTACATATTAAAATGTTACCAGCTGTTCCTTCATTAATACCATCCAACTCTGGAACAAGTTTTGTTGACCATGGACCACAGTTAATAACAACTAAATCGGCAAAATATTTTTTATTATCTTCAGTTACAATTCCTTTTATGGTATCATCACCTTGATATATAAATTCCCTGAAAGTACCTTTAGCACCCCCTAAAATGAATTTAACTCCCATTAGCTTACATAAATACTGAGCATATTGCAAACATCTTGATGCATACAAAACACCTGAAGTTACATCAAATGCACCTTCTAATTCTGGAACTTTACTTTTTTTCAAATTCAAGGCAAAATCAATTTTAGGTTTAAAACCAGCAGCTGTTGCCCTCTTAACATCTTCAGCATCATTAATGTTGAATCTTAAGGAACCCAATCCTTCTTTTGCAAAGTTATCTCTTGATGCCTTCTCTTCCCAACCAACAATATCATCTAACCTAAGCATACCACATAAATCAAGTAGTACTAAGTCAGTATACTTTTTAGCTTCACCTGGAGGTAATAATTGGACATCTTTATTCCATTGTTGCCAAACAGCAAACGCTTCAAACGCTAAATCTTGATAATGTTTCTTCTCAGCATATTGAGCCCTGAAAACCTTATTAATGTCAGCAGAGGCAGTATCAGCACCTTTTAACAGAGTAAAGTTTTGGGCTTCAAAATCTAATCTGTCAAAAACTGTGATATTTTTATAACCATTTTTGGCTAGATGCAATGCATTTGACAAACCAAAAACACCTGATCCAACAATAACGATCGTGGAATCTTTATTGATATTACTCATTTTATATTATGAATTTTTTAGTCTAATAAACATGAAAACTTATTTACTATAGCTTATTAAACATGATGTAAAAATACTCAAGATTATTTAGTCTCTTATATAAAGGCACGTAGCTTTCTAATCGATTCTGCCCAAAAGGATAAATTCCGCAAAAGATAAGACCAAACGCAAAAGAATCTTCCCTCAGTATTCGAGGAAGCGCCGATATTTCCCAAATAGGAATTGCTGGCGCTATTAGTGAGATAAGCGTGAAAATTTAAAAGAATTGCCGGTTTTGATTTTTGACGCATTTGGAAAGTGCCTCTTTCACCTTATCAGAAAAGTAAGAAAATAATTGTGAATAAAGTAGGGGTAAAATAGAAATTTATTAATTTAAAAAATTATCTATACAATCTAAAAATAAGATTTTGGTTTGTCATTTTTTCTAATAACCTCCTTTACTTCTTGCGCATCACCTTCCATACGTGGGGCACTACCATTATCCGCGGATCCCTTGACCTTTTCATCCCAAGACCACTTTTCTTTCAACACAGGATCAAGTTTTCCTTCCATCAAATCAACAACTTTATCACCAATGATTGGGACAAATTTCCATGCATGTGCTGAACCACCCGTAGCAAGTAAAACATTTTTAGCTTTTGGATGATAATCAATTAAAAAGTTTGCACTTGGAGTTTGAGTCAACCAGCATAGTTTGGTACGATCAAATGGTCTTTTATACAAACTTGGTAAAATCTCTTTTAAATTTTCCCTAATTGCAGTTTCTGCATCTTCTGGCATCCAATCTAATGGATTATTAATTGTTGTTCTTGGATAAGAAATAGTAATAGCATCTTTGGCACCCGGATTTGGATTTTTAACCAAAATTGTGTTTTTATATCCAGCAGATCTTCTTAAAACCTTGGTTTCACCATTGTATGGTGGAAAAAGATTGATACCAGTGGACAAATTTGTGGTGATTGACATATCTTTCCATCTCTCTTCTTCCTCTGGGGTTAGTTTAAACCAGCCAACTTCAATCGCAGAAACTTTACATAAGTTTTGTAGGTTAACTAATTTGGTACTCCATGCACCAGCAGCAACAACAACTAAATCCGCAAAAAATTCAATTCCATTCTTCAATGTAACCGACTTAAACTTCTTTGTTCCAGAGTGATAATTCAATTTTTCAACTTCAGAAAATGTAAATTTAATATTTGAATATCCTTTTGCACGTTCATAATATGCTTTCATTGAAAGTTCAGCATCAATAAATCCATTGGATAGATTTCTATAACCTTCATTCCACCAAGTGTCTTTGCCAATACAATTAGAACATGGCGGAGTTGCATTTTTTCCGTGAATACTTTTAAAGACTTCTTCCGCGGAGTTCAAGTAAACCATCTTACTCATATCGTCCTTATTTGCCCTTTCTGCAGATGTTTTACCAGTTAAATAGATATTTTCCCATTTGTCATGATTTCCATCATAGGTAAACGACATACCAGTTTGATGAAAAAATTGTGAAATGACAGGATCATTTTTGATTTTTTGCAATGATTCACAAGCTAATTTAAAATATACCTCGTCTTTGTAATCAACCCTGATACATCTAGTCGTGTCAACTGATGTAGCATCAGGAACTGGTGGCTCAAATCTATCTAAAACATGAATTTTAATTTCTGGATATCTTTTAGCCAATGCAATTGCGGTAGAAATACCAAAGATACCAGATCCAATAATAATTATTTCCTTGTAAGAATCCATTCTACTTGTTTTATCCTTCTAACTATTGCTTTTTGAACTTGAAATTAAAATAATAACAAATTACCATGTAAAAAAAGAATAGTAGCACATAATAGTAATCTTATAATTGTTGATCTATTATTAACTACAGTGCTGAATGATCATCTTTTCTTTGATAAGCCAAAATTACGTATTCATGATTCTAGCGCCCTTATTCCTTAATCGGGAAACAGTTGCGCTTATCTCTATGACGCCAAGACACTTCCTTCGGGAGTGCGACATAAAAAACGATCCGACAAAGATTTCTGTCTCTTTTAGGAAATTTGTGCGAAAACCAGATTGATAAAACCGCCCCTCGATATTGCTTAGATAGATGGACAATAAAGTATCTATATTTGAATCTTATCTTATCTTATCTTATCATGAGTAAAGGTGTAACAAAAAAAGATTCCCAAGAATGAAATACTTTAAACGCTTCACTTATAAATTATCATCCAATTTTCTTTTCCTGAAATAGAACGATTATTTTAAACTTTGTATTTTATTTGAATATTTTTAATTTTTTATTTCATTTTGCAACAACCAAAAAAAAAAGAAGAAAAAAAACATAAATAAAAAATAAAATGCCGTCTTCATTAGAAGGATCAGTTGAATATGATGAAAAGGTAGATAAAAAGGAAATTGGATTAACTGAAATTTTGTCAAATGAGGAACTTAAGGAAGTCGATGTTGCTTATCAATATGGTCTTGACACTGAAGGTTTAGTATTGGATCCAGAAAAGGAGAAGAAACTTGTCCGTAAAATTGATCTTATGGTTTTACCAATGATGTGTATCTTGATGTCCTGTCAACTTATGGATAAATCAACAAACTCTTATGCGTCTATTGTTGGTTTACGTACTGATTTAAAAATGACCTCTAAAGAATATTCCTGGGTTGGTAGTGCATTCTATCTTGGTTATTTGTTTTTTGAATACCCAGCAAACATGATTCTACAAAAATTACCATTGTCTAAAACTTTAGCATTTGCTGTTGTTTCTTGGGGTGTTGTTATTTGTTGTCACGGTGCATGTCATTCTGCTTCTACATTTTTATTATGTCGTACAATTCTCGGTATTTTTGAATCTTTTATGGATCCTTCCTATATGATTATGACTTCTCAATGGTACAGAAAGGAAGAACAATATATTAGATGTGGTATTTGGCTAGGTTTACAAGGTTTTGGTACTATGTTGGGATCTGGTATTGCATATGGTTTCTATAAACATGAACACTCTTTTTCATTGGCACCTTGGAGATTATTATATATTGTCACAGGTGTTATCACTATCTTCTTTGGTATTGTTTCATTTTTCCATGTTCCTGATATTCCAACAAAAGCTTGGTTTTTGAATGAAGAAGAAAAGAAATATTGTGTTGAAAGAATTAGAAATAACAGAACTGGTTTCGGTAATAAACAATTCAAATTCTCACAATTTAGAGAAGCTCTTCTTGATCCTTGTATTTACTTGTTCTTTTTTTACATGGTTGGTTATGGTATTACCAATGGTGGTGTTGGTAACTTTGGTTCCATTTTATTGAATAGTCAATTCCATTTCCCAACTGGTCAATCATTATTATTAAATATGGTTGGTTCAGGAATTGATATTGTGTGCCCATTATCATTTGCATTGCTTAATCGGTATGTTATTCCTTCAAGAATTGGTGTTGGTTTAATAATTAACTCTACTATTTTCATTGGTCTTTGTATGCTAGCTTTTGCTCCTGAAAAGGCAGCAAAATTAGTCGGTTATTTTTTGAGTTATTTAACAACTGCAAGTTGGGCTTGTATGAGTTCTGTTGTTTCATCAAATGTTGCTGGTCACACCAAAAAAATTACCGCAAATACTACATTTTTAATTGGATTTTGTGTAGGAAATATGATTGGTCCACAAGCTTTCCTTGGATCTGAATCCCCAATCTATATTACTGCAAAGAGAGTTATGGTTGGTACTTTTCTCTTAACTGTTGTTTCTCAAGCTTCATTATTAGGTATTTATATCTATAGGAATAAGAAGAAGGAGGAAGAAGTTAAGGATCTTGATCAAGAAACAGCTCAATTAGCATTTGGTGATATGACTGATATAACCAATCCAACTTTTAAATATGTTCTTTAAATTTATTCATACATTATATACTTATTTTACAATTTATTCAATCTATTCAATTTATTCAATTCAAACTATTGCTTATTCAAAAATATCTTTAGTTCAAATTTGTAATTATGCAAATCATTATCGTTAGGGAACCAATTTTCCACTTTCCTAACCCAGCGTTCTTCTTCACGTTTCCAACTTTTGTACATTTCTGGAGTGACTTTGTAACAATTTGTTTGATTTTTGAAATGGTCAGCCAGAGACATAGATGATTCAGATGGTACTAATCGACGAGAAACGCCTCTATTCGTAATTGGTTTCAATATTCCAGATTGACTTCTTGGAAGATTAGCATTTATGTCCGCAATTGTATCAAAATCATCACCAAATGGATCATCTTCATATTTACCCGTTACACTAACCCAACGTAATTTTTTAGGATCATAAATCATATTACCAACTAGTTGTGGCATACTTTCCTTTCTTGTAATTAATTGTGGTTTTGCATAATTGTTAATTGATTCAAATCTCAACAAATCTTCTTCATTTCCACACCATTTTTTCAGTTGTGGATCATATACAATCTCACCATAAAGATGTGCAGGAATCACCTTTTTTATTTTGGGTCTACCCAAAGATCTTATCAGTTTTATTTTACCCTCTTTTGTTAACCTTGAAGTTGTTGAATCCTTTGGAATCATTTGGATTTTTTGCATATCATATTTATGGTAATTATTATGCGATGGTGTTTCGACATATTTTGAAAAGTCAAATTTTTGACTTTTTCGTTTCAGTTTGTGGTAATCCGAAAGGGTTATGGTTAAATCAAAATCACCAATATCATCGATATCATCAAGTTCTGCGCCTGAAAATACTGGATATTCTTTTTGTTGTAAATGATTGTTAGACTCCGTATTATTATCTCCTAATTTCAAATTCATCTCTAATGTTGATGTATACTTTTTAATTTTCCTTGGAGAACCATTCATACCTGTTGTTAGTTGCATAACAGGGAGTGACTTTTTCGGGTTTAATTTTTTAGAAGATAATCTTTTTTGGAAACGAAACAGTTTAGATGGATCAATTGTGTCTATTTCTTCAAAACCTTCATTAAGAGATAAATCTTCAACACCATATGTATCTATATATCGAGGTATAAGTTTTTTCTTCTTTTTTTCATCATGTTGTAATTTCTTTTCATTTCTAGATTCTTGGGCAATTCTTTTAGCTTCTATTTGTCTTTTGTGAAACATTTCTGCAAGATCAACGTCAAAACCATTATTCTCTAAATCATCATAATCTGCAGCATAATCACTATTTTCAGTTTCGCTTTCTGAATACTGTGATTTAACAGATGATGGGGTTCTTGAAGAAAATGAAGAAATGGAATCACGATCTTTGTTATCATCCGTTCTTTTAAACACATTATTCCCCAACGGCGTTGTCACAACACTTTTAATCTTCGTTTTTGAGCCGGCTTTCAATCTTGCTTTTGATCTTGTGTTTGATTTGAAGTTAGAACTGGAATGAGAGCTTGCATGCTCATTTTTTAAAGTCTCCTTTTGCGAGTTGATTTTTTCTTTGATTTTAGAATCAAAATCAAAATCAAAATCATCATCAAAGTCGACATCAAAATCATCGTCATATTCAACGTTAAATTTATTCCCTAGTAAACCACGACTGTCTTCTTGAAAACTTTTTCCCAATTTGTTCAGTTTTTGTTTATTTAGGATGTGCACATTTTCCTTTGTTAACGTACTTCGCTCATCCACTTCGTGTACTGTCGACAAATCACTCGGTTTCAAAGTCAATTTATCAAACTCCAAATCCATATTACCTTATACACGAGCAAATAAATTTACGAATCTATCTAAATACAAGAACCTAGAATAAAGAAAAAAATTTGGTCAATTGTTTCCTTGTCAACCAAAACATAAACAAAATCATGTAAACAAAAGCAACGCGGTAATTTATTACGTAATATCATCAAAATTGTTTTGGTGCGGGCATTGTATAAAGTTCTAATGGAAAATTCAGATGATCAATAGCAGCAGATATTCCAGATTCATCAATATTGACTGGAATTTTGAATTGCTCGTGGGAAAATAAACCTGGTATGCACATCCCACCTTGTAAACATGCCAGGTTATTAGCTATAAATTTATCATACTATGTTAGTCTATAAAATTTATTACATTATTATTAAAACCTATAATTGTGCGCCTAAACTGAGACTCTATCGGTTATATAGTCTCAACCAATTCACAGAATGGAAAGGTAAGTCGATACGATCAAATAAAAAAAAAAAAACTGTAAACATTCAAAATAAACACAAATACCTAAATGTTAAAAAATCCATAATACTTTATTTAATTACCCTGGTACCAGTCTCTTAATTCAAAGACGTTCTTAATTTCCCTCATATATTTATTCTTCTTCCTGCCAAGAAGTACATCAGGATCAACCATACGATATCCCTGTAAGAGACGCTCATAGATAGAGTTCTCCTCACCGACTTCACCACCATTAACCAATTTACCTTTAGTCTTTAAAATTGGATTCATTTTAATCGGCTTTAGACCTTTCTCAAATAATAAGACATGAAGTAGATAATGGACCCATAATAGATTGAATATTGGATAACACCTTGACCAATCTGCAGAGTCATTAATGTTACTTTCATTGGTGTTGAAACTCATCTGTGAATTCAATGTATTTATACTAACGGTAGAATCAGACATTGGAATCATTTTAGATTGATTTTCTAGACTTACAGCCCTTCTCATCAATCTATAAATTGTATGCCTATATTCACCACTACCTTTAAAGAAATCAGCATCATAAAGATTTCTATACATTAATTGACCACTAACAACACCACAAGCCAATGCATGATCAATAATATTAACTTCTAAATAGGATTCAACAATTGTACTATTATAATCATTTGAATCTTGAATTTCTCTATAATTTTTTTTAATCATTATATTATTAAAATTTAAATCCCTATGTTGATAATTTTCATCTTCTCCAAGACAAATAGAATCTAAAATTTGTTTAAAAATAATTGATGCATCTTTCCAACTCTCTAATTTAAAATCATATAATGAATCACCAGCATAATCTAATCTCATAATTAAATATAATTGATCATTATATTTATCTTTTTCAATTTCCATTAAATCTAATAAAGAATTTGGACATGGACCTGAAACGATTTTTGCTGAATTAATGTTAATATATCCCTTTTTATTACTCATTAACATTGTTAAAGTTAATTCTTGAATAACATTATTCATTGGAGTACCATCAAAATCAATTGGTATAACTTTCCATACACCAGTTGGTTTTAAATCAACTTCAGAATCTGAATCAATACATGTAAATTCCATAAATAAATAATTATTAGAAGTTTTCATTAATTTTGTCAAATGTTTCCTTGGAGTTAAAGTCTGAAATTTATTTAAATAACTCGTGAAAGAAACAGCACGAGGTTGGTTACATAATTTTAAAAGTAAAGAATAATGTAATTGATCAATATCAATTGTTTTCAATTTTGGTTTAGTCTTATTTTGTTCGCTGCTATTAAAATTAGTATTAGTATTATTACTATCATTATTATCTTTAATAGAATCATTTTTTGAAACAAATGAAGAAATTGAAACAATTGAAGAAGAATTTCTTAATTTATGTCTAATTTTGTCCTTTGTTTGTGGTTGCATTATTGGTAATGATATATTATTCTTATATTCTGATTTAATATCAATTGATGAACGTCTATTGGTTAATAAAGATCTAATATTATCTAAAGACATTTTTCTTTTAGTTTTAAGACTTTTCCTTTTTTCTGAATTTGAATTTAAATTTGAATTTTCTGACATTGTTAAAGAATTATCATTTTTAATTGATGAAGTTAAAGATTTCATAGAAAGTGAATTTTTAAGA
>JAJMES010000304.1:13639-30939 GCA_030574275.1 Pichia sporocuriosa
TTTATATAGTCTTTTGTAGTGGTCCTTTCAGAACCGGAGTTAAGGATACTTAACTATAGAAATAAATATCAATCCATTAGGATTACTCCACTTATATTCTTACATTATTTTAGATATCTACGAAGTCTATCGACGTCTTAGTTATCCAGCTATTTATTATTATTATTTTACCAATAAAACGTTAGTCACGTTTTAGCAGGATAACACTTTTCCTTTCTTGTCTGTTTTTTCTCTTTATATTCATTCAATTAGAAACTGGATTTACCGATGTTATCCTCCTATATTCTCTTAAATCATTGATAAAGGTTTTAATTGTACCTAAAACTTGTTCAATTGCAAAACACCAAAATATTGTACTTATAGTATTACGTTTTCCAAATGGCATATTAAGTACAAATCTTTGAATACCGAAAAAATTGAAAAGTGAATTTGAATGTATAATTATAACTGGTGATCGAGCATACCAGAATTTTATAAAATTCAATGGTAATTTTTGTAATAATACTATTAAATTAGAAATTTTATTGATTTTATTAGATTTCTCAGCCTTAACATTTGAACTAATTTCAGTAATTTCTAAATTAATCTTATCAAATTTCCTATTTAATTTAGTCCATTTAGCATATTGATCTTGAGCTGAAATTGAATCCCTTTCAAATTCAATTGATTTCCTTTCTTTAATTAATAAATCCAATTTTTTTAATAAATTATGTTCATTGTTAGAAACACCAACAATCCATTCAGCCAATATATTTTTATCAATTTGAGAAAATAAAAATCCAAAAATGGCAACAACTGTAACTATTTGAAGTAATGGTAAAACTTCTAACAAACCGATCATTATATAGATATCCTTTGTTATAAAAAGAAAATGATACGACACTTAAAAGTGATTTTTTATTAAATTAATAAATTATTTGAAAATCCGAAAAAAAAATCCAAAAAATCCAAAAAATCCAAAAAATCCAAAAAATCCAAAAAACAGAAAAAAACATCTACGTCGATCGACGCTTTTTTTTCTTTTTTTTGCCTTCCAAAAAGAAAAATTTCCCAATTTTTTTTCCTTTTTCTTTTTTTCCCGTTAAATGATTTTTATTTCTTTTCTTTTTTTTTTTTTTTAATCAAATGTTGAATTCGTTCTTAATTGGTTGATTGTTTGATTGTTTATTTCTCTCCTTTCCTTTATTTCTTTTCTTTCATTTGTTTTTTCCATTTAATATACAACACAGTACAAAATGGTCAACTATTCCAATGATATTGATAACTATTCTAGTGAAGAAGTTGATACTTGGATAACTCAATTCTGTTCAATGTTCGGACATGATTATTTCGTTGAAGTTGCTGCGGAATTTATTGAAGATGATTTTAACCTTACAGGTTTAAGTTCTATTGTACCCTATTATAAAGATGCATTGGATGTTATATTGGATTTAGAACCTGAATCTGTTGTTCAACCAACTGATATACCATTGGTTGAACATGCAGCTGAATTATTATATGGTTTAATACATGCTAGGTATATACTTACAAAGCAAGGTTTACATGCAATGGCAGAAAAATATGAAGAAAATTGTTTTGGTTCTTGTCCGAGATATTATTGTGATAATATGCATTTAATACCAATTGGAAGGTTTGATTCACCTGGTATTGAAACTGTTCGATTATATTGTCCAAATTGTAATGATGTATATTTACCAAGTTCTTCAAGATATTTAAATATTGATGGTGCATTTTTTGGTACAAGTTTTGCAGGTCTGTTTATGAAAATGTTCCCAGAAATTGAAAGGCAATCAAAAGAGCGTACGAGGGATCAATTTAAATTAAAATTATTTGGATTTCGATTAAATGAATTAGCTCCTTGTGGACCACGAATGAAATGGTTACGTTGTTGGCCAAATGATAAAAATGATTTAAATGAATTTAATAAATGTGAATTTCAAATTCCTGATTTAAAATCATTTTCGAAAAATGGTAAAGGTATTATTAGTGATTCTAATAAAATGGATGATGATGATGATGATGATGACGATGATGACGATGATGATGATGATGATGATGCAGATGATGATGATGAAGATGATGATATCGAAGTTGAAGATGCTAATAGTGAAAAAAATTTGAACAATATCCAAAGCGCTGGGGAAAGCATGATGAGCATTGCTAAAGATTAATTAATTAATTGAATAGTTGAATAATTAATTAATAAGATTTACTTAATTTAGCTAGTTTTAGATACGATATATTATGTGTAATACTTTCCTTTAATTCAAGAAAATAAAAAGATATTATTTATATAATTAACTAATTAATAAAATGTATAAGTACAAAATGAAGTATTAAACTTGAAAATATATATTCACCAAATGCTCTTTCAGGTAACAATCCCTTGAAAAGATCTTTATTACTATCCATACTTTGTAGCCTTAATGCAACAGTAAGTACAAATTGGCCAACAGTTGCACTAAATCCACCTAAGAATGCATTAAATGGATATGAGCCACCTAATAAACAAAATGAAAATTGGGCTACACCAACAACTACAAGGAATGCAAGAAATGTATCAATTAATCTAAGTTTTTGATCTTGCTCAAGATCTTTTTGATATTGTTTATATGCTGAATTGACAGATTTTGAAAGCTCTTCAAATATAGATTGATTGGTTGTTGTTAATGGTGTACTACTTACTGTAGTATTTGATTTCCCATTACCTGTTGAAGCCTTTGTATCATTATTGACCTTCTTAACCATTTTAATTGCACTTTGATAATAAAATCAATTGATAGATTGATAGATAAATATTATATTCCTTATGTTTCCCTCTCCTCCCAATAATCTTTCCTATCTCTTCAACTCTATTGCTCTTGCCAGCACATCCAATTCCAAATTCATGTTACGCAATCTCTCTCTCCCTCAACACGCGCATCGTATAGACTGTTTGAAAATCTTAATTTTTGCAATTTTTGCAATTTTTTTTTTTTTTTTTACTATGTATTTATTTATACACCTGATTTTAGTAGTATGGAATAGTAATTATTAATTAAGCAGGATATTAAGTAAGACATAAAACCATTCTTCTCAGATTCAGGTAAACTTTTTAAATTATTATATATACTCAACTTTATGATATGAGCGAACCTGAGAAAAAATCCAAAAAGGATAAAAAGGATAAAAAGGATAAGAAGGATAAAGATATACCACCACCCGACGCTGTTTTAATAACTGATTTACCTAACAATATGATAAAAATTAACGATGATTTAGGTGGAAGTAATGAAAATGGGGAATATAAAGTTAATAATACACCAAAATTTCGTGTTGTTCCACCATTAAATTTTTGCCCAGTTGAAAAACACCTGTATAGATCAGGACAACCATCAGTTTTAAATCATTCATTCCTTGAACAATTAAATCTTAAATCAATTATTTGGTTGGCTATTGAAGATCCACAAGATAGTTTTTTAAAATTTATTGATGAGAATAATATAAATTTTTTTTATAATCTTGGATATGATGCTATAGGATCAAATTCATGGGATGGATTAAGTGAAGGAAGTATTAAACAAGCTTTAGAAATTATATCAGATAAAAGAAATCATCCATTACTTGTATGCTGTGGTATGGGTAGACATAGAACTGGTACAGTTATTGGATGTTTAAGAAAGCTACAGGGCTGGAACCTAGCAAGTGTTAGTGAAGAATACAGAAGATTTACAGGTGTTAAAGGTGGTAGAATATTGGTTGAATTATTAATTGAAGCTTTTGATGTATCAACAATTGAAATTAATTTACAAGTTGCTCCTGAATGGCTTATACGATAATGTTTTTATAATTATATAGGGAAATATATGTACATGAATTAACTTAAAAAGAAATATATATATATATATATATATTTTAATCTTTGGTTTCACTTCTTTGCTTCTTTTCATATCTTTCTTGTGCAAGTCTAACGGCCATTTGAGAATTTCTTCTAGTATTATTACAATGTTCCCAACCAAATATACTACCTAAAAGGAGTCCACCAAAACCCCAATTTACTGCTTTTCGTAATGATTTATGATAGAATAATAAAACTGATGAAAAAACAAAAAAGCAAGTAAATCCTGATAATCCAGCTTCACGAAAGCATGGTATTTGTACCAGGTTTGACATATAAAAATGTTGTGGCGTAAGTGTACCAACATAGCTCTTAACTTCCTTTGAGATCGAGTATCCTTCCTCTTGCCCCTGCATTCTTCCTTGTTGTAAACGCGCTTGTGACAAGTGATCTTGGCTATATTTTGCAGGAACATCATCTAAAAAAAGTGGTTGTTCAATTGATGCAGTGGATGCTGTTGCAGATGCAGATGCTGTTGCTGTTGATGCAGCTGATTCCTGATCCGACGATTTCCTGTTAAACGGCCACCAACCCATAATTTTATTGCCTTTGCTCTATATATCGCTTAATATTTCCCAATTTCCCAAAGATATACAAAAAGAAGAGGAGTATAAACGGAAACCCCAAAAAAACCTCTAAAACTGAAAGACACTCCATCCAATTCATGTCAATTGTGTTTGCTTACGTAATACAGTCAATAGTACGATCGACGCTAAACGACAACTTTAGCATCGTTGAGGTTGAATTTTATTGTGTTTGTTATTGACTTTGATTACCATGGCTTACTTATCATCTTAAAGCTTGGCAAAACCAAAAGATGAGCAAATAAGCATACCATATGGGAGAATTTCAGTAAGACCTTAACCTAATCCAGGTTTACTGGAATGAAGGTTGTCATAGATTATAGAAAATTATACATCCAGGCTTTAGATCAAAATGTCTCTAAATTGAAAGACTTACAGAATTAGAATGTACAATTTAATTGGTCTCGTACCTTTCCATCAATCTTATGGATTATTATACCAATTGAATAAAAAGTATATTTCGTCAACTGAAAGAGCCACTTTAGAAAATCAACACCAAACTGAAAAAAAAAACCTTGGAATAATTTTATAGGCAAAAATGTGCAATATATATTCATTTCGTTGGTTGGGAATTCTGTGTTGATTCATTTGTGACAACCATGGAATAAATATTCTAAATGAGTGAATAAAAATCTTTGTAAAGGCCTATGGGAGGAAAGGGAAAGAAAGGATGATTATTTTAACGCCTTAAAATATTTTCCTGAATCTTTATGGTTGAAAAAGATGACAAAAATATGAAACAACTTAGTCTTGAATATGCTGAAATTCTCCCAGGTTGTGAGAGGAAAAACTCACGGTTGGTACTGTGACATGCTTTATTTGTCTTCTAAATCCTAAGGAATAGGATTCGATGAGAAGAAAAAGGATGTTTGTTGTAATTTTTTTTTTTTATGTTTGAGGTACCAGCCTTTGATTAGTGAATTCCCATTTGAATGATGGTTTAATTAATTCAGACATTAGAAGTTGTGTGAAGCGATCACCACCAAGTGCTTTTGTGAATAAATCAGCTGGGTTAATATCACCTTTGATATGTTTCAAAGTATATGCACCAGAGAAATATGATTGACATAAATAATACACACAGTTGGAGTATACTCGATCGTTTGATCGCCGATCTGTGGTTCTTTTCGTAACTGTTGAAGTAACTGATAAATTATCACAGTATACTTCCAGGTTGATATTTTTGAAATCAAAATCTTTTAGTGTTGCAATAAAATTCTTAGCGTGAACAATACCTTCTCGCAGGGCTAATAATTCTGCATCAAAGCTAGAGGTGAAAATATAATTAAGTCTATAACTTTTAGAACCAGCATACATGCCATTGATTGTCATAAAATAACCACCCTGACTATTAATATTAGTATATGAAGCATCCGTGTATAATTTAATCGTGATGTTCTCGGCTGTTTCTATATTCTCTGTTGTGCGTTAATATGTATAGTATGAACTCCTTGTCCGGTATACGTATTGTAAAACTTGTAGTGCTTGGGAAAAACATTTATGTGTAGGCATGGCTGAGAATTGTGCCAGTATACTAGCATAAACCTGAATGTCAAATCTGTCTTTGTTGGCTGTGTCGGTTATTACTCCAATAATTTTTTGGTAATGATGTAAACTAAACTCTGCATATGGAAATTAGTTTTAAGATATTTTAAATTAAGTACCTTTATTTTTTGAAAATTTGATCCATGTAAATATTCCGAAAGATAAAAGTGTGCTTTTATTTGATAGGTAATTGACTGTTATATCACTTTAGGCAATGTTATTGAAAAAAATTACCCCAAATACTTGGTTAGTTGCTGCTCACAATGAATTACGAAATATGTTCACTTATTCTCAAGTTATAGAGATAAAGCTAGAATTAAATATTTTTATAACATTGATTAGATATTAATTTGTTTATAAATAATTAAGCATTGTTATAAAGCATTAAAAATTACTTTAAAATTATCAGAAAAACTGGATAAGACTAAACTTATATTTAACATAATATCCTTCCAAGAGTAAATCAAATGTCCAAACTTTACAATGGATGGCATTTTAATAAACTGGGCTCCCGTTCAATGAAAGCATAAAAGATACTTTTAAAATTTGCCAAAAGAATCCAATCTCTAGGTCTTGAACTTGAACATTTATTCTTGACTGATGTGTTTCGCGGCTCAAAAAGGCACACCGTAGGGTCAAAACTAACAGCAAAATTCCAGATCTAATGGCAATGTTTTTTTTTCCAACAAATGAATATATAAATTAGGGCAAAACCATCCACTAATGAATATTCACCCCGTTGTAAATTGAAAGATAAAACAAACAAACCAACCACACGATGAGGACTTCTCCTCATGATGCTCCACTTTAGGTGGATCAATTGTAATTAAACGAGCTTTTAAAAGACCGAAAATTTTTCCACTAAACAACCAAAAAGTTTATTGATACTTACCATTCTATAACTTTTCATTAACCACTAAATGAATAATAAGCAAATAGTCTAACCAAAGACACAATGATAATGATAACAACACAACTGCAACGTCTTCTACCCCTCTCAATTTTGATAGTCTCTATCATCCGCTATCACTTTCCGCAAATGGAAAAAAAAACTGAATGAGGAGTGTTGCTTTTATATTATTCTTTTTGTTTTTCTTTCTTTTTATTCTTTTAGTTGTTTATCTTTTTGTTATGGATTTTCATCTTTTCTACGATAACGACAATCTAGAGACAAAAGAACAAAAAATATTATTAGAAGTTTTAACAAAAAATAATAATTATAATAATAATAATAATAAAAATAACAGTAATAACAACAAAAACCTAATCAACAACAACAACCACGAAACAATTATAATAATAGCAATAATAAAAACCTATATAGGATATTAATAGAAATATACAATCGTTGGAATTACCCTATGTCATATTCAAATCATTCTTACACAAATTCAAATATAAATTCAGATGAAATACCAATAATATCACCACAGCCACAATTCCCTGATAATAGAAGGGTTTCGATGGCAAAACTTTCATCTCCATTGCTTAATACACCAAGCTCTGTTTCCCACTTGACAGCAATTTACAGAGAAAGACATTCGTCCTCATCTACATCTGCAACAGATAACCCAGTAGCTAATACTAATAGTACTAATGCAATAAATGGTTTTACGAATACACCAAACTCTAGAAAAATTGTCTTTAATAATAATACTAATCCCGTAAGATCATATTCACCAGCTATTGAATCTGACGATGATATAAATGTTAATGATTATAATAGTAATTTCAATGATAGCTCCCCTAGATCATATGGTTCATTTGTTGATGATCCAACAATTCTTAGAAATGTTTCAAAACATTTACCAACTGATCCACAAAGTGCACTTAAATTGCCTTCCGGTGATATAACAAGAGATCTATATCAACTTGGTGCACCAAAGCCACTAAGAAGATCAAAATCAATATCAGGTAGTGATTTTTTAGATGAGAGAAGAGGTTCGATGGCTTCTCAATTAAGATTACCTGGTGGTTTTAGAAGGGATTTTATTCAAATGAAAAAGAAAAAATTTGGCTATACATTATCAAAACCTACTTTACTTACAAAAAATTTTTTAGAATTTCTAACAATTTATGGACATTTTGCTGGTGAAGATCTTGAAGATGAAGATTTTCTTGTTTGTGATTATGATACTAGTTCAAGTGATAAATTAGATGAAGAATCTCAATTACTCCCAAATCAACATTTAAATATACAAAATACATCATCTTCATCAGATGCACATAAAACTTCTTCACTTAAAGCATTTTTTTTATTAGTTAAAGCATTTATTGGTACTGGTGTGTTATTTTTACCAAAAGCTTTTAGTAATGGTGGTTTAACATTCTGTATTGGATTACTGTTAATATTTGGTATTTTATCATATTACTGCTATTTAGTACTTTCAACTACAACAATAATGACAGGTGTGTCGTCGTTTGCTGAATTAGGTAATAAATTATATGGCAAACCTTTAAAAATATTAATTTTAATTTCAATTGTATTCTCACAGATGGGATTTGTTGCTGCATATACGGTCTTTACGGCTGAAAATTTAAGGGCATTTGTTAGAAATACTATTGACTATGAATTACCTTTATTGTATTATGTCATTTTTGAAACAATCTTTTTTGTTCCAATGTCATTAATCAGAAATATAACAAAATTATCACTTGCGGCATTATTAGCAAATGTTTTTATTCTAAGTGGTATTGCGACAATTTTATTTTATACAACAAAAGATTTGGTAAATAATGGACCTGCTGAAATTCTTATGTTTAATAGTGATAATTGGTCTTTATTCATTGGTGTCGCAATTTTTGCCTTTGAAGGTATCGGTTTGATTATCCCAGTTCAACAATCAATGCGTCATCCTGAAGATTTCCCAAAGGTTTTATTTGCAGTTTTATGCGTTTGCTGTTGTTTATTTATTGGTGTTGGAGCTTTATGTTATATTACATATGGTGAAAAGGTTCAAACAGTTGTTATATTGAATTTACCACAAGATTCAATGGCAGTTATATCAATTCAATTTTTTTATGCATTGGCAATTATGCTCTCTGTTCCATTACAACTTTTGCCTGCAATTAGAATCATGGAATCAAGAATTTTTAGACGTAGACAAAGTGGTAGAATTGATATCAAAACTAAATGGGCTAAAAATTTATTTAGATTGTTCATTACACTAACCACATCTACGATTGCATATTTTGGTTCCGCAAATCTTGATCTATTTGTTTCCTTTATTGGATGTCTTGCATGTATACCCTTGGTATATATGTACCCACCTATGCTTCATTATAAGGCAGTTGCCAATACAACATTTACAAAGACTTTAGATCTCATTTTGATTGTTCTTGGTGGTGTTGCATTAGTATATACTACTTCACAACTGTTGATGTAATTTTTGGTTCTTATATTCTAGTATATTTCTATACTGCTATATTATTCTCTTCTAAGTAATTAATCTATATATACATATATAGACAACTAACAAAAACACACATAATCCCAGTTTCTGTGGTAAATCCGAAACAATCAACCTATGTATACAAAAGAGAAAATCAGTTTGATTACGTAATTCATTTTTAGATGTCCCTCAAACTTTTTAAATTTTGTATTGGACAGTTCAAGTTGAGGTGGAGAATAATAACTGAGGAGTTTATTTACATTTTCATTGGTCTTGGAAGTTTCAATAATATAAAAGCAGTAAAACCAATATGGGTAGATCATTTTATAAAGACGAAGAAGATCAATACAGTACACCAGGTTTGCCAACTGTTTCACACATTAAAAATGAGGCAAACGAGTTGACAACTGCAACAGAAGCTGACATTAAGATCAACAAATTTGGTAATCTTATAACTACATCACCAGCATTAGAATCATTTGTATCCAAGATTCGTGAGACAACAACTAGCTACTACAATATTATCAATGAAAAATTTGAGTTTTACACATCAACTGCAGGTTCACATTTAGAAATGACGAAATATAAAATTTTAGATTTTAAAGGTGAACATGAAGATTTACTCCCTAATGGATGTACTGTTTTAACAGCTACTTTAGTTGGTTCGATTGTTTCACGTAATCGTTCATTACCTATAAGGTTGGTCACCCCAATTTTATTCGGTGGTATTGCGTTAAAATATGTTTTACCCGAAACATACGCTAATGTATCCAATGGATTTCAACACGTTGGTCTTTCATTAGAAAATAAGTATTTTCCAGAATTCAAACAAACAAGAGAAGATAACCTTAAAAAATTTGACCAATTTATGGATTCAGCTTGTGCATTAAAACAGAACTCATGGAATGGTTTGGTATCATGTGTTTCAACTACTAGAAAGTCAATTTTATCTGTAGTAGATTCTACAGCCAATGAAAAGAAACCTTGAACTATTACTCAATTGGTTGATTTTTGTCTATATATGTCTATTTATTTTATTTATTTGTTGTTTATTTATTTATTTGTTCTATATTTTATATTTTAATTATATCTACAAAACTTCGATTCATTCACTATAAAAATATACCAATCAATTAACTCTAAATATAGATCCTAAATCAATAAATCTTCTACCATTAACATCCAAATATTTCTGCACAACTTTTTGATAAATTAAAAACTGTTTTCTATTCTGCTCAGCAAGTGCATCAATTTCTCCTTGATTTAAAGTTATATTTGAAACATTATCTGCACTTAATGGTTTAATTTTCTTTTGTTTGGCCTTTTCAACGTCAAATAAACTTTGCAAATACAGCAATTGATTGTATATCATCTTATCGGTATAGTTGATTTTCATAACACCCTTACACTCATGTGCGCTACCATTGGCACCAATACATCTTTTACCATAAACACTAATTTGTCTAGTTTGTATACCGCAATCAGTACATGTGAGCCAGCATTGATAATAAGCAGATAATTCATTCCTAATAAACAACTCTAATTGTGATGAGATTAATAGTGGATGTAAATTACTGTCACATTCTTTACATTTCAAACCTTGGAATGTAACTTGATATTTACAACTTGATTGAACACCACCAAATATGAATTCATTCGAACAATTAACACAAGTCAATTTCAGGTCCTTCATGTCTCTAAATCTTTCACTATCTGGAATAGTAGATTCTAAAGGTTGTAATTCATTTTGCTGAACAATATCCCTTGCTTTAGCTTCGTATCTATTTGAATCTAATCCTAAAACTTGGGCCAATCTAACAACATCATAACCCTCAACTCTTGTAAGTAACCTATCAATTGGATTAAAAATTTGCTTTTCTGAATAGTATTTTATGTCAGGTTTATAATTTGTATTCAAAACTTCCGTTAACGCACGAGCTCGTTCTGCAACAGAGGCTGCATTGCTTTCATTTCCGTTCCCAGTTTTGGAATTTCCATCTTCAGGGTCTCCAGAAGTAATAACAAAAGTAATCACACTACCAGCTTTAATAATCTTACCTTGATTTTGTAATCTGAAAGCAACTTGAACTGATGGCATGCTCTTTCCACCTGGATATTTAGAAGGATCTTTGGAAAGTTTGGTATTGATTCGTAATTTAACCATCGGAATTGTGTTCGCCTCAAATTCCAGAGCGACACCTTCAAGTTTTTTATAAATTTCATTCAATGCCTCTTGTGGATCTGAGCTATTCAAAATTTTGTTTAGGACGAAAATTGATAATTCTTTCGATAATGGACAATACTCACGTCTTTTCATGTCCAAACCTTTAACCTCTAAAGTTGTTATTTCTTCATTTTTTTCATTAATACTTGCATTCAATGCAGCATATTTCTTCTTTGAATGTAGTAATAATCTCTTAAAAACATTATCAATATCAATCTCTAATAATCTATATCTTTCATTAACCTTTTCCTTAAATCCATTACCAATTTTTATAGCCTCAGCTAATGTATCACACCTTGTATCAATCATAACTGAATCTGTATCACCATAAACCACTGTCAATCCTAAACTTTCGGCTAATTGTCTTGTATCCATTAAAATTTCACGACCTTTATTTGTAACTAACATTGCAAGTGGTTTTGCATAAAATCTTGAATTGACATAACCTAAACAACCATACATAGAATTAGCGGTAACTTTTAATGCCATCTGTTTGATATCTAGTTGAGCATGCTCAATTGGTGTTAATTTTGGATCTTTCATCAATGATTTAACTTCTCTACGCCTTGTAACTAATTGTTGCAATAATTTTGGTAAAACACCAATATCGTTTTTTGTTGGAACTTTTGGTAATTCATCCACGTCTAAATTACTTCTTTCAACAGTTGTAAAGCAAATATTAAATTCTTGAATAATCGATGGATATAAAGAATTGAAATCCATTACCAAAACATAGTTTTTATGTAAACCCTTTTCCGGCTCAAAAACCAAACCACCTTGGAACTTGGCCTTTTTATTACTAGTTGTATTATTTTCATCATTTCCATTAGATTCGGGATTATTGTTTGCAGATGAATCATTATTTGAATTCGCAAGTTGTCTTTGAGAACGAGTTTCTCTATCAGGTACAATATATCCTTCTCTTTCAAATTCATGTAGTAAAATATATTCGTTTCTACCTGCCCTCGTACCACCTAAAGTATGTGACCAAGCATTACCAGCTAGATTTGTCAATTGTTTTGAAATTGATAAAATTTGCATTCCAAATGAGGTTTTTGCGATTATTCTAACAGCTTGTACATTTTCATTTATTGCAGCAAGTAATTTATTAGAATCTTCAGCAACTAATGGATTTGCCAAATTCACTTCCATTGGTGAATATTTTTCACGACAAACAACTTCATACATTTCAGACAATTCCCATGACTGACATTTAGGTGTTAAACTTTGACCCATTTCATTTGAAATATCACATAATAATCTACCAGCCAGCATATCACGAATAAGGAATAAATTGTAACGACCATTAGATCTACTAAATTTTTCAGGAAAGACTTTTCTTGATCGACGACCCATATTAGACCATTGCCCAATATTTAAATCTTTCATTCTATGCAATAAGATGTCAAGTGTAACACTTTCAAGTTTATGACCGACAAAAACATCAGGATCATATTTTTTAATCATACCAACAAGACAATTAAGTAGTGTTTTCTCGTTATTCAGTGCACGTAAAGGTATACCTTTCTTATCTGCCAAAAGTTTTAAACCGGCTGGTAAATTCATTGTACCACCTACTGGTCTAACTAGTGTCATTTCTTCCGTTGGTTTTAAATCTGCAGATAATGGAACATCTTGTGGTAAATTTTTATATAATGCCAATGCAACTGAACCAACCTCTTGTCTTCCAGTTTTAGCATTCATATATGATTGAACATTAATTGATAAAATATTTAATGCAGGCGGTGTATCTTTAGTATATAGATTTGGAGATATATCAGATGGTGATGAAACTGCCAATTCAATATTACAATGTGAAACATTTTGCAATGATTTGAAATCACACCCTGTAATTGTTAACCAACATGGACCCATAATTTGACGTTGAAGTACAAAAGATTCGAACAATGATGCATTTGTACCGAAAACAGCTGAAAATGTTTCACCGGTCATATTAGAAGGGATAGTAACACCTTGACTTTTCGGCGTATTGAAGGGAAGTAAAACTTTTAAATAATTTGATTCTTTTGGTATACCATAATGTTCAAATGCATATTTCATTTCTTCTGGTTTTGCCTTTATTGAATCTAATCCAAACTTATCCATAAGCAAAGGAATAATTTCATCATAAACATCCATCGGCGTACATGGTGTATTCGATTCAAAACTATTTTTTCCATTTTCATTATCATCTTCTTGTTCTTCTTCTTCTTCTTCATTGTCTAATCTTTTTGTTCTAGGCAAAAAATAGAGTGTTCTATTTATACCATTTACTTGGACCATACCTGAGATTAATCTACCATCATTAGTTTTAATCTTACCAAATAATAACAAAGAAGTTTCAAGTTCAATGTAATCTAACCAAAACATCTGAATACCATCATCGCCATCATCATCTTTCATAACGACATCTTCTCCTTCTAATTTTTCAAAAGTCATGTTGGATAAGTTAGACATGTTTGACATTTTAGATGGTGAAGAATCAATTTCAATTTGTTTAATTGTTTTCAATGGTGAAGAATCTATAGCCTTAATTTTTTTACCAGCTTTTGTGGCAGTTAACATAATAGAACGTTCAACATGAACTGTTGAAGTCTTCTTTCTCTTGGAAATAATAATATCATCATCGTCGTCGTCATCATCATCATCATCATAATCATCATTTATAACAGAAGATCTGTTTAAAGATATATCAATATCATGACTTGATACATCCATTGAAACATCATTTAAATCATCCAATATATTCAGATTTTTAGAAAATTCTGAATTTTTAATTGGAGAAGATGGAGTTTCAGAAGGAACTGAATCATCAAATTGTGGTGCTGTATAAAATGTAGTTTCATCATTATTTGAATTTGGTTTCTGCTTTTTAGGTGTTAATGAAGGAAAATCAAAAGATTTACTATTATTGGGATTATAATTTGTCATATTGAGTGTTTTTTTAGTCGCTGGAGTTGAAGTACTCAATTTATCCGATTTCAAAGAAGAAAATGGATTTTTCCTTTTATTTGATGCATTAGGTAATTTTAATTTCATTGAACTTGCTGCTTTGTTTGTAAAGTCTGAAAGGATATCATTTAAAATTGAAGGATCAGATTCATTCTTTTTCATTTTTTGTTTCTTCTCTATACTCATTGTTGGTTGTTTAAAAAATGAATCAATTGCTTTATTATTTGAATCTTTAATCATTTTAACTTTCTTCAGCTTCTTTGATTTATTATCATTATTATTTGAATTATTAAAACCATCATCTTCAGAATCATAATATCCAGTATTATTTTGAGCTTCCCAATCATCAGCACCAGTTTCTGCATACCCTTCACCATTATCGTCAACAATAAAATCATCATTTAAAACACGATCTCTTTTATGTTTTCTATATTGATTTTCATCGACTTCGTCATATATATTAACATTCTCATCATTATCCGAATGATATTGATCAATTTTACCACCACTTCTAGCGGCCCTAAGTCTTGCCAATTTGTCAGATTTTCCCATGGCAGTTTTTATGTTGTTATTTTATACACAAAGATGATGAATTCACACTAGAAACAATCTTTCTAATCGTATCTTGGAATAGAAAAGTGTAAAAATTCAACAAAAACGAAATTTTTTACGCGTCGAGGGGGGGGGGAAAAAAAAAAAATCAACGCGTTCAAAAGGTGTTACGTAATGCGTCGATAGACGCAAAAAGGCTCATTAAAAAAAAATCAAAAAAATAACAAAAAAAAAAATAAAGAAATTTTTAAAAAAAAGCAGCATTTTTATAGTTGTAACACTATATATTACTATGATTGATAAAATTATATAGAACTGACAAGATAAGACAAGGGTAAGGATATTTAGAGATGTCATTTGCCAAATTTGTCAATGGATCAGGGGGATCGGATAATAATAAAGACTTAGAATCAGGGGCTCAAAATGGTGTTTCTTCTTCGCTTAATTATATTTCATCAATACTTAGTGAGTTTACCAGTTTAATTTCGAATATAACGAGACTTGAAAAATCGTTAGGTACAAAACGAGATTCTCCAGCGATTAGGAGCCAAGCGGACAGTTCAATTGATAGATGTTTACAATTATATGATGAATTGATTAAAAATTTAGATCATCTCGATACTGTAATTACAGATTCTGATAATAACACTGATAAGGAATTGACAAATTTAAAATTTTCTAAGGATATTATAAGGCAAAAGGTTGAGGAAATGTATAAAAATTATAAGATAATTGTACGAAAGTATAATGAGAAAATGAATAGTGCATTAGTTCAAGATCAATATCAATATCAAGAGTCACTTAAGAATAAGGTAAATTCTGAGTTAGTAAATGATAAGACACCATTAATTAACAACAATAATATTGGACAAGGCGGAGAAGCATATGTTCAAGAACAAATACAGGTAAATAAACAAAATCCCGAATTATTGGAAACTTCATTACAATATCATTCAGATCTTATACAACAACGTGATCATGCGATAGTTTCGATTTCTCAAGGTGTACAAGATATCAATAAGATATTTAAAGATTTAGATGAGATGGTCAATCAACAGGGCGAACAAATTGATTCTATCGAAAATAGTATGGTTAATTATGCGAATAATAACCAACTAGCTAATCATGAACTAATTAAGGCGGAAAACTATCAAAAAAAAAAACAAAAATGGTCATGTATTTTATTGGTTGCTCTAGTTATTGTACTTTTAATTTTATTATCACTTTTAAGTTGATATTTATCTATTTATATATATATATATATATTCATTAATTTAATATATAAAATTTTATAACATATAATTAAAGTAGGATATAATCTATCCCCCCTTTTGATGTTGTTCCATTTTTTCCCAAGATTTTTCCACCAGTTTCTTTATAAAAGAATATTGTTGTTCTTCACTGTTACTGCCATCACCACCAACAACTTTAACATCTGAAGATTTATAAGGTTTCATTATTTTCAGAGAAGAATCCTGCAATGTAATATTATTTGAATTATCAACTGAGATTGTATCAATTGGTAAAATAGCAGCTAAATCTCTCAATATTTTCTTACCATCATCTGTTACTTTTTTACCCTTTGTCATTTTACGTAGTTTAAATTCAATTTCTTGTTTTGTCATTTCTTTACTGCCCCTACGGATGTTACTACCCAATGTATCAGCGGGTATATAAGTTGGTGCATTGATCCTTTCAGCAAATTTTTCATTGACGTTTAATTTTCCACGTGATTTATCCTTTTCTAATGCATTTATTGATTTTATAAATGAAACATTAATTGCTATAAATGTTGCATTTTTGGAATATTTATTGTTATCATCATTTGATACATTCGAAGGATTCTCTGAGATAATCAATGTCAAAAGAGAATGTGGAGAATAACTATGGATGTGTCCATAAATATTCTCCCCTTTATTGGTTACTATCTTAACCCTATTGAAAGAAAGTAATATATGTTAGTATCTAACTAATCAAATGAAAATACGATTAAGAAAACAAAAAATGTACATACTTCAATCCCACAACGTTGTCTAAAAGAAGCATTATAAATATAAATCAAATATTCATCGAACAACTAAACAAAAAAAAAAAAAGAAAAAGGTTCAAAGATAAAGTAATCAAACCTAAAACCAAACCCTCCAAATCTGATAAGATGTAATAATAATAATAAT
>JAJMES010000305.1:0-23814 GCA_030574275.1 Pichia sporocuriosa
GGAGTTTGAATATGTGCTTTAGGAGTGTGTATTATTTCATTATGCGGGGCAAATAAAATAAAATGTTATTACACATTATTTCACTAGTATAATAGAATGCGATTGGAAATAATTGCAGGTGATATAATGCAGGTGTAAGTTAGTTTGAATGAAGTGTAGAATTATGCAGTATATGCAATTGATTGAGTTTTAAATTTTTCAGTCATAGTTTAACCTAACTCTGACTTTTAAAACATAGGCGTATAGTTACCATTCTGATCATAATATGCGTAACGTACATTGCGGCCAATTTGTACGGTTATAGAATGATTATCTATTATTGACGATATTGTATATATTAGATACATATATCCTCATTATAATGTGACATAGTGAAATGCTATCATAGTTCTTGTTTTTTCTTTTTTTTTTTTTTTTTTTTTTGATAACAGCTAGAATATTTTCCAGGTAAAGATGTTTTATTTTCCATATAATTATCTCCAATAAACTTCTAACTAAACTACTCCGATATGGTTTTCTTGTAAAAAAATATATATATTTAACACAATTGGCTTTGTCTCTTATGATGCATCGGCTCTTTCAAATCAGCCCAAGATTAAAATATATAATTGTATAATGTTACATAATGTAATAACTGGCGATTTAAATTCAAATCTGTATACTTCAAAACGTAGCTATCAGCTTGGAAAAGGCTGACCACTCAAAGACTAGTTGTAGGAATAAAAAAATAAATATAAATATTGATAGAAAAAAAATTCATAAAGAAATATAAATCATGTAGTTTTATGGACACTAGACTTCTCAGCGGTAACCAAAAAAATAAAATCCAAACCAGACATAATCCCGTCATTAAACTCGCTATGTTCATCACTTATATTCACATCAAACCCATTGCAATTTTTAGTATTATTGTAAGCATCCGTACCGCTAAATGAATCACCAGTATCCATTTTTCTCTCCTTTTTAAAATGTGTCTTAGATGGTGATAGTAATCTTACACCAAGTTTTGAATCATTCCCGTCTTTATCAACAAAATTAGAAATTTGCTCATTAATTCTTTCCTTGACAATTTCTCCTTCTAAACCATTTAATTTCCAATCAATCCATAATTGCAAAAAATTAACTGTTTCTTCTGATAAGCCTGCAACACCTGATGATGAACTATTTGTCAAATGCCCGTGCACTGGATCGGAAATCCAAGATCCTAAATCAACAATTTTACTAACCCTTAAAAAATCGATAAATGATGAAAACATAGCATAGAGCGATGCAATTGGTTGATCACTAATACTTTTAGTTTCTTTTCTTTCAAAAAATGATGAAGTTTCTATATCATCAGATCCTAGCTTTATAGATGGACTTTCAGATCGGCTTTGGGTTGATCCCAATCTGCCCGTAACTTGATTATAATGAGGCGTATTATTTTCATTAATACTATTACTATTGTAATGTTTATTTCGAGTATTAGCTTTGCTTGGATGTTGACGGAAATTATGCGAACTTGTTAACCTTGGTGTGGAAGTTGATGATGATGTTGCTGATATTGCTGATGCCTGCGATGCACGTGAATAATTTTGTTGTCTTTGACCCAAATTACTACTTCTCATATTATTAGGTGCATTTTTAGCTCTCAGTGTTGATTGTTCTGATATTTCAGTTGAATTAGATAATTCATTTTCAATAGGTAGTGGAATAATAATATCAGGTGCTGCGGAAATATCATTTTTATCATTTTTATTGTTATATTGTCCCAAAGTACTTCTTGATGAAGTAACAGTAATTTCATCATTTACTGTACTATCAAATTTTTGTTCATGATAATCTAAAATTGGTATACCTAATTTAACAAATTTTATATTTTTAAAATTTTTTTTCTTTAATGAATTGATAATAATCTGACTTAAATTTGGCAACTTCGATAATTTTGAAAGTTCATAATTAATGAAAATTTTAGCATATTCACCAATGTAAACTTCATGATCAATATTTGGCATATTATTAAAATTACAAATATCAAATAAAACCAAAGAAATTGCACCACCTGGTTGTAAAACTCTAGCAAATTCGGTTAAGCCACATTCTACATCATGTTCATCAGAGACTAATCTTGCAAAATCTGGAGCATAAATTAAATTATGCGAATTATCTTTAAATGGAAGTTTATGAATCGATGGGGCTGAAAATGATGAGTATTCTGATAAAAACTTTTTCTCATTTTTACTCATTTTTGAGTTTATAAAATCTTCAGTCAAAAAAATGAAATCATTGAAATGTGGGAATTGCTGTAAAAGATCATCAGGTAGATAACCTGAATGTTTCAAATCTAAGATAATCTGAAATCTATCGGTTAAGTTAACAAAATTTATTTTATATTGTGGAAAATCGTGCCTCATTTGCCAACCATCGATGAATTCTAAATGAGCTGGTGAAATATGATTTTTTGAAATTTTTGGTAATGATTCATCAGGCGACGATTTATATGGTTTTAATTTATTTGAAGTTATAATACAAATTTGAGAATCGGATGGTTGATTCGACAACAAGTTTGATAAAATTTTTGACAGATTAGATAATTTATTCATAATTTGGTTATGCCAAAGTAATAGTAATACAATTCTTCTATCTTGGAATAACTCTTTATCAATTTCTTCAATTGATGGAATTTCTTTTATTTTTGTATTTAATTTGATGATTTTTTCTTGAGTAATATTAGTAGTTGATTTTTCTTCAATTTGAGATTTTTTGTGCTTATTCTTATTTTTTGATAAATCTGGTGTCGATAAAAATGCATCATTATAATCATCAAATAAACTTAAGTTATTTGATGACTCATCGATCTTCTTAGCTTTGGGCATTGGTACAGATCCAGATGAACGTTCAGAAACTTCATTTTTTTTCCTCTCTTTCTCAGCTTCTAATTTTAATAAATTCATGATTGAAATTCTCGATTTTAATTTTTCATCAATCGATTTCAAAAATTTAGTAAACCATGTATTCCATAATGAATTTCTAGTAATTGAATAATTAAAAGGATCATCTAATTCACTTTCATCCAGATATTTGAGGAAAAATCTCAAATAATCAATATAAGACTCCATCAGATGAATCCTTGATAAATTGACAACATTATCCATTTTTGAATTATATTCAGAATTTAACTGTTTCAATTCATATTTTTGCCTTTGTAATTGCATTTGAATATGTGATGGTATATCTAAAGGATCATAATAAGGTGGTCCAAAAGCTATATTTCCAGCAATTTTTGTTGCCTTTTTGGTAAATTTAAGAAATTTACTCTTTGAAGGAGCCATACTGGTAGACATTGAATGGGTTATTGATGGAGCTGGTGAATTCGAATGAGTTGAACTTGTTGTTGTCATAGCACTAGAATGTATTTGTTGTTGATCTGGAGTCGTTGAAGATCTTGAATAATTAGGTTGTTCTAAATTATGATCTGAATTTCCTGAAATTGAAGCAAAAGATGAACGAATATTTGGTGCATGTAACACATGTGCTAATGAATGTAAATGTGGATGATGTTCTGAAATTTCCGAATCATTTAAATTATGCATACCTAATTCTTCTAAATAAGAATATGATGGAGCAATGGCTATATTTTTCGGAATTGATGTTGAAGAATCTGTAGCTTTTTCATTTGATGTTAGATTTATAGAAGTGTTATTAGAGGAAAGATTAGAATCTGTATCAATACTGGTGGATTTGTTATAATTTCTGCCGTTGTTATCATCGTTATTATTGTGATTGTTAATTTTCTTCTGATGAGTGGTACTATCAGCATTTTTATTATTATTATTATTATTATTATTGTGATTTTGATTTGGATTTGGATGTTGATTTGAATGTTGATTATTTGAATGATGGTGATGATGATGATGATGATGTAACCTACTTAAAATATTCAGCCTCTTTGACTTGCTTCCGTCATCGCTCTGTATCTTATGATCGTCCATGTCATTATCTGTAATAATTAAAAGATAATATAATAGAAACTTGAAAAATAAATTAAATTTACTTATATTTCTATTTAATTAGTTAAAATCACTCAAAGATTTACACAGTAATAAATGGTGAACAATCATATTCACTAACAAAAACTGCAAATTTCTCTAAATTAGTTTTTCCGTCATTTTTATCAATTTCTGCGCCGATCGTCTCTTTCAAGGCCGCACACATCTTATTCGCCAAAAATCCACGTTCGGTATTGCAATGACCACCCAAAATTACAGTTTTGCCGTGTGATTCAACAATTGACAACATTTCATGATGTGACATTTCACCTGTATAATAGAGATCAATATCATCATTTTTATAACTGTTGAATACACTTATACCACTACCAGCACAAAGAGCAATTTTTTTTATTTTAACTTCATCAAATAATTTATTTCTAGTTGCACATTGAATATACTGTAAATTTAATGAATTTTTAGCCCTTTTAATAAATTCTGTTAATGTAATACTATTCTCAAATTCAACGGTACGACCCATTCCAACACCTTCAATACCACTTTTATCAGGTATAATAACTTCAGTTTTTAAAATTTTACTACCAGCACTTATACCTTCAACTAACCAATCATTAACTCCACCATTGGCAGCATCAACTGATGTATGTGGTGAATAAATACTAATATTATTACGAATTAGTTTCATTAATGTACGATGTTGGCTATTATCAGTTGGTGAAATTCTATTAAATTTACGAAATAAAAATGGATGATATGCAATAATAACATTACATTTTTTATCAATTGCTTCTTGTGCAACTGCTTCAGTTAAATCGATTGTTAATAATATATTAGCTTCTTTAGTTCCAACATTATTATTTTCAACATCTGGAATTGATGAATCAACTAATAATCCTGTATTATCCCATGAATTATCAGCATATTTTAACGGATATAATTTATTCATTGCATCAGTAACAACTTTCAAAGTTGATGAGCGTAATCCTTTGGTGACAATACTCATATTTTTTTCGTTACGTTTCTTATAATCAATTACTAATATACTTATTTAATTTATTACTTGTTGAATGACATAGACACCTAGACATATTTTAAATCTCATCGAAGTCTCGGCCTTTTTGGTGATCCTCCCCTCGTTTTCCTCTTTTTTTTTTTTTCTTCTTCTTCACTCTCAGCGAAAAATACCGTTATTATTAACTAACCACAATGAATAAATCATACATGTTATTTTTTTTTGTCTTTTAATCCTTAACAACTTTTGTCGTCTTTTATTTCTTTTTTTTTCTAATATAGAACTTTATTAATATATATTAACAATTACAATTTCATCATGGTATTAACGTCAGAAACACTTACACAAATTATTAAAGATAGACTTCAAGCAGTTGAAGTTGAAGTACAAGACATGTCCGGTGGTTGCGGTCAAGCTTATGCAGTTATTATAGTCAGTGATATATTTCTAGGGAAGAATAAATTAGCCCGTCATAGACTCGTCAACTCAGCATTGAAGGAAGAAATCAGTGAAATACATGCTTTTACTCAAAAAGTATTCACAGTTGCTGAATGGGAAGAACAGAAGAAACTGTTCAGTGCTTAAACTGTTAGAGAAAATCTGATCCTTTACTTATAAATATAATTATGTGTAATTTTATATTCTATAACTTTTATACTATAATCTTAAAATATAGAATAAGATAAACAATTTTTTTTTCCTTTATTATTATGGTGGCGTTGTCTTGGCATAGTATTATTATGATTACATATATACGCACTCCTATTGGCTATTCGCTCTTATCGCTTTAAATTTTCATTTTTAATTGTATTTTTTTAGATCATTACTATCATATATTAATATTACGCCTATCTACCAAATATATATATATATAGAATCATTAAACAAATATATCCCATAAAAACGAAAACAAAGAAAAACAAAAGAACAAAATTAAAAAAAACCCCTTAATTAAAAATTAATGTAAATTCCCGAATAGCAATGATTAAAGCGAATATGGTGGCGGTGGTGGTGGGTGTGGTTGTGAAATCTGCGGAACATATGCCATTTTGTCATGAAAAAGATGAATATTATCATTCTTCTTATTAATCAAACGATCTAATTTCATCATACGTTTCCGTACTTTCCTTTCTTCCTCTTGATCTATCTTTAAATCTTTTTCTGTAATTTTTACTGCATCTCTACTTGATAATAATGTTTTTCGATTTCTATTAGCATTATTCATAGATAATGTTGATGATTGTTTCCTTCTATTAAATGATTTCCTACGTGGAATATTATTATTATTATTATTATTATTATTGCCATTTATATCATTGTCAATTATCGTCTTCATTGCAGATGATGATGATGATGTTGTTGACAATAATGATGATGTTGATGAAGGATTTCTAGACATCATAATGCCAGTTCTATTTATTGATGGTTTTTTAGACATTACCATTGGTGTCATATTAATATCTATATCGGATGAAAGATCACTAAAAACACTTTCATTTTCTTTCTTGTGCATCTTTACACTACTTTCTTGAATATTATTTTCCGATGATTTTTTCTTTTCTTCTTCTTTCTTCAAACTCTTTGATGATGGTTTTACATTCATTTTAATTGCTCTACGTTTAGGTTTGGTTGTAGTATTCCTATTGAATGCTTTATTTTGAAAATTTTTAATAAAATTCAGTTTATCATGAACATCACCAAATTCAAAATCTTTATCTGATAATTCAATCCTATTAGAATTGTATCTATTTGAATTATTAATTAATATATTCATAAAAGATTTAGTTATTAGATCTTTATTAAATCTATCACATGATAATTTATCGATACCATTACCTAATGATAAAGTTTGCCTTACACTTGATAATCTGGTTGATCTCATCAAACTACCTGGAGATATTCTAAATGGATTTTCAGGATCTAAATCTTTAAGTAAAATTTTATTCTTTTTCCTATTATCATCCTCTTCTTGTTCTTCAATTAATAAATCTTTATGAAATTGATCAAATGATTGTGTCGTATATTTCAAACTAAATTTATAAAGTAAACTTGGTAAAAATTCCTTAAACAAATCACTTATTTGTGATTCAATTTTTTTTTGTAAAAAATTTGCAATTGGAGTAATTTTATCAAATGTCGAATTAACATCAATATTCTCTAATGGATCATTCTTAAAAACTAATGTTAAACCTTTAGTTTTACTAAATACAATAATTATAATTGAACTCATTTTGAAATTACTCAAGGTTAAATTTAATGGTATATCAAAATCACAATCACTCACAATAAAATTTGGTTTTATAAATTCAAATTCATCACCTATATTATTATTATAATTCTTCAGTAAACTTGCACTAACTTTTGTAGTAACAGTAATTGATGCATCACCATAATATTTAAAATTGAAAATGCCCCTAAATTTATCAACTCCTAAATCTCCAATTTCTAGAATCTGGAAAGTTGGAGCGATAGTACCAAAATTCAAATCAACAATTTTAATATCATCACTCAATACTGATGGTCTCTTTCCTGAATTTAAAGCTTCTTCAAGTAATTCCCTAGTGTATGTTGAAAAAGAATCTTTCTCAATAGCATTCCAGTTCAACTTAAATGACATATCTTCTATAGTCTCTCAGCTAAATATCCGTTAAGAAATGGAAAACAGGAAGTGTAATACATAAAGAAAGGGAACAAATCAGAGAATGTTAACAATCGATATTGTAATTAAACTCTTTCCCTCCCTTACAATTTCTTACTCTCTTATTACCTCTTCCCTCCCCACACACACATTCTCAGTAATAAAAAAAAAAAAAAAAATTTTTTTTTTTTCTCCCACATTTTTCTCCTCTTGTGACTTCTCTACAAATCATGACATTATCACGTGATTAAATGGATGTTATCTGGATTATCTTTATAAAGTATATTTTATCTCTTAATTTATTGTATTTCTTCTAATCTAAATAAATGTTATACTCATTAACTAATTAATTAAATAATTAATATATCATATTTTATGCAAATCAACTTTTTCTAGATCATATAATACATTTTTTAAGCCTAATTCCTTTTCATTAAAATCAAATTCATCAACATTATCATTATCTTGGTATATTGAACTCTGGTCGACATGTCTAAACCATTCAGTAAATTGATATTCAGGGAATACCATTTCTATTTCTCTCTTCAAAATTGGATGCAATCTAATCTTATCCATATCTTTTTTATCTAAATATTCTTTATCATCACTTAACTCTTTAAATGCATTATAAAAAATGTTACTACTCAAATCAACATCCATCTTTTCATGTTCAACTTGTAAAAGCAATCTATCAATATTACTATTGTTTGTACTAACACTACTTGTGTCATTACTTTCATTGAATTCGCTAGTTTCGCTGATTTCACTATTTGTATCATCTTCATTATTATCTAATAATAATCCATAACTAATATCATCAATATTATTATTTACATTCTTAGCCCCTAATTCAATAACTGTCTTAAATTGGGTAAATTCAATACCTCTTCTCATTTGACCAATTGTTTCATAACTTGTCTCAAAAACTGTGTCTATATCATCAATTGCACCCAAGGACTTCGCCTTTGGATATGCAATTAGAAATGCACGTTTAAATTCACTCTTAGTCAAATACCCTTTACTTGAAGTATCATGTTTTTCAAATAATACTCGAATTGGATCAATATTTTTAAATTTAAATTTTTTTTGTATTAATTTATGAACTAATAAATGAGTTTTCAATTGTCTTTCATCACAACTTAATTCTTGAATGTCCTTAAAATTTTCATATTTTTTAGCAATTTTAGAAATTTCTAAAACTTCACCTGCCTCATTACGTTTATTCTGTAAATTATTTAAAAATTTTCGAGATTTTTCAATACTTTCTTCAAGAAAAATCAATTTATACCGTTGTTCATTTATAAGTAATTTAAATCTTTGTTTGTCAAAATTACGTGCAAGACTTGAATTTATCATTTCCATCTCATTCTTAAAACTTACTGTACGTAAATGAAATTCTTTCAATCCAGGAAAATCTCTCTTAATATTACCATATTCTTCAAGTCTATCATCAAAATCAGTGATCATGCTAGCTTTAATTATATCATTTTCAATAATTTGAAATGCATCGGATAGATGTTTATGATTTTCAAAAAATTTCGATTTAATTTTCTCCAATTTTTTCTCTATAAAGTCATTGGCATTCGAATAAATCATTGATTCACAATTTTTCAACATTTTAATAAATTTTGAAACTTTACTTAATGACTTTTCAGGTGGTTCATTGAATTCTTGTAAACCATATGTCCTGAGTATATCAGAAAGTTCACGTTGATAAATCTTCAATTCAAAAAATTGCTGATATATTTTCTGTTTAGTCGAACTTCTATAATTTGAAACAAATGAAATACTCTTAATTGCCTCCTGTACACCATAGCTTAATTCTTCATTTATTGCCATATCATTTTCAATCTGAGATAATTCGACATTTTGAGATTTAGCGGGGTTCAAATTATAATCGCTATTGGTAGCATGATTATTGCTGTTGTTTGAGCCTATAACTGCTCTCTCCATTCGAATATAATCGTTATTTTCAAATTCTGCAAATTGACCTAACAGATCAACAACTTCAAGTAATAAATTTTCTAGTTTTTTCAAAAAAGTATTTTTCATTCTGACAATTTCAACAGAAACAACAAGAAATGTTTCAACTTTCAGTTTTAAAGACATATCGTAATTATGTTCTGAAATAGCACTTGCTTTTGATAAAACATTAGGACCGAAAAATTCTGAAAATTCTCCCTTACTGTCTCTGCTCGTATCATTAATCAATGTAGTTTCTATATTCATTTCAGTGTCGTACTCTTCATCGTAAATTCCATCACCGGAATAGTTCTCACCAAAAACATCAAACCAACAACTAAGATATGCGATGATACTCCATTCATCAATTTCATTCGACCATTTTTGAAAGTCTATAAAGGAAGGAATATTATAAATATCTTCTACCCTCTTCATAATAGTATAAACATCACCATCATCATCATTACTGATGATACCTAGCGACAGGGCTAATCTCCTCATTAATTGTGGGCCTGAATACCAAGAATCATACTTGAAATTAATTGATTCTTGAATTTCATTCAGTAGTTTATTTTCAAATTTTGAAATGTTATCTGCAATCCATAAAGATAAAATTTTATTTTTATTCTTGGATTCTTTTGATTTGCACAAAGGAAATTCCCAAAATATACTCCATAAAAGTCCTGAAACCAATTTGTTGTTTCCTTCTAAAATATCAAGTGCACCAACACCTCTAACTGTCACATCACCATGGATTGAAGAGCTTAAAGAAGAAGTTCCTCCAAAGAAAGGAGATTTCGTGCTTGTATTCAACCATTGCATGAAAACCTCAATATTAGCTAGTTTTTGAAACCTGGAAAGATTGTTTTGCTGTTTTTTACCATTTGGAACGACTTTAATTTTCTTGCTATACGATTCGTCATATATAGAAATTGGGATGATACCTGATTCTGAGGCATATACTGGTTGCAGCCTTTTCGATTCAGTAAAATCAGTCAACACATCCAATAAACGTAACAGGACAGTTCCATCATCTAATTGCTCAATGGTATTAAGTTTAATACATTTCTTCTCGTCATTGACATGAACTTTTAGATTGTATCCAATCCAACCAAGCAATGATGATATATTATCAAATTTCACGGTTTTTCCGCCAGATAATTTACTATCTTTCTGAATCATTTATTTTTTTTCTCTAATTAATTGACCAACAAGATAATATTTACCCCCCTGTTGACTAATTTAACAAACAAATGTGAAACACGACGGTGAAACACGACTTCTAAAGTAAGACACGAGGTGTCATTTCACTTCTCCACACTCGGCCTATTTTAACGCGACTTTATTATTATTAACTGTTAATTGCTATTAGATTAGATTACACATAATAAACATTGTTACCAATAATATCACCTATTTTAAGATTTGAAAAACAAATGATCCATTGCTTCTTTGGCAGTAAGTCTCTCTTGGTGATCGTATATAAGTAAACTATCAACTAAATTAATGATATGTGGGGCTGTTGATAAAGTTTTATTATCATTATTAATAAATGAATTCCATGGTTTACGTGGATATTGACCTAGAATTTCATCATATTCACTGGATAATTTAATACCATACTTTTTACAATAAGCCATTAAATCATCAGTTCCTAAAACTTTCGCAATTTTAACTAATTGATCTTGATTTGAATCACCTTTAAAGAATGGCTCCTTTTTGAATATTATAGCTGCAATCATTGCACCAACAGACCATAAATCTAAAGAATAATCATATTGTTGTAAATTAATTAAAAGTTCTGGACCTTTATGATATCTTGAAGCAACACGAACATTAAAATCCATTCCACGATGATAAAATTCAGCTAAACCCCAATCAATTAACTTTAATTTCTTTGAAACTGGATCTATCATTATATTCTGTGGTTTAACATCCCTATGAACAATACCCATCGAATGAGAATAATCTAAAGCTATCAATAATTGAGTAAAATAAAATTTTATATCGTTAATAGTAAACTTTGGGTATAAAAGTCTAAAATCTACATTATTAACTTTCTCAAATATCAAAGCAGGAATCTTACTGTCTTTGTCTTGAATTAAATCGTACAATTTGATAATATTTGGACCACCGGTTAAATTTTTTAAAATTTTAATCTCTCTGTAAATTTTCTTTAATTTAACAGGTTTTAAAACTTTAATAACACAAGGTTGGTTATTTAAAACATTAACACCAGTGAAAACTTCAGAATATTTACCTCTTCCAATTTTCGATATAATCTCATAATTTGTTATATCACCCCAAGTGATAGTGCAATTTTCATAATCCCAATATTCTTGTGGTCTGCGTTCATTTGCATCAGCATATACTCTAGCAACTGAATATATGCGGTTCCCAGCTGAGTTAACTTCTCCTGTCGACATATTTTTAAACAACTAACTCCACTTAATTAATTTATTGTCTAATCGGTTTTATACAATGAATCCATTGTCCATTCTCTTCTTCTCCTCCTCTCTGATAATGTCACTCTCTCTCTCTCTCTTCCAACGGAAAAAAAATTAACAAAAACAACAAAATTTTGCCTCCCGTATAATCGGGAAATTACGTAAGTGTTTTCAAAATTTTTACTCAATTATTAATATTTAATTTATAATGTAAATAACATAAAATATCTAAAACCAACACCATTTACCATTACCAAACCATTCAATAGATGTGTTGGTCGTAGGATTTGAATGAACCATTTGTAAGGCACTCAGGCTATCATTTTCTGTCTTTATAGTACATGATAATCCCTCACTAGTTAAAAATTCTTGTAAATTAAAATTTCTACGATTACTGTTATCATAATCAACAATTTCACTCTCCCAAGCACAAACTTTGTTTAAACCCCATTCTTTGCATTGTTTTAATACTAGTGTGACTAATTGTAGCATTATTTTCCTATCAGAAGCTTGCAATGCCAGAATATAACAATCACCAGTGTGAAATTCTGGATACATCATTATATAATTAAGATTTTCTTTACCATTTTCATTAATAGTAATTGAAAAACCAAGGGGTAATTTATCATCATCACATTTTAAGCTGCGTTTTCTAAAACTAACGCTTGCACGATTAGAAAACCATTCAAATATTTCAGGAGTTGGTTTAAGACCAAATGATAATCCATTTGATTCAATAGATTTAGATTTATTTTTCAACAATGAATATATTCTTCTATTAAAATCATCAGTTATAGTTGTAAAATTAGAATTTATAACCTCATAGTTAGCCGGTTGTTGTTTTTCGATTGACTTATTAACATCAACCACGTATACCGGGACGTTATAGCTTTTATATCCAAATTTGGAATAGTATTCACCAACTTCACTATATAAAAAAACCATGTCAAATTTATCTTTCAAATAAACATTTTTTATTTTATCAAATAGTTGATTCATCATTATTGCAGCATTACCTCTCTTTCTATATTTTTCAACAGTAAATACTGACCCTACACAGGCACATCTTGCATCTACTATATTATCATCTCCATCACAAACCCAACAATCCCTAATGATAATCTCACAACTTGATTGAATTTCTCCATCTTCTCCATCTTTAAGTACGAAGTACACGCCACCATTGGTATTCTCTGAATTGGATCTCAATAAAGACATATATTTTGAATCATAGTTAATCCAATCACGTTCTTGATATTCATCATAGGTGAAATTAGTACCCCATGTAGAAAAATTACTCTTTTGACATTGCTGTACCTCCTCCTTTGTTGCCTTATAAAGTTTCAACGTCATCACTCAGTTAATGAAACAATACTGGAAAGAAAAATGTGTATTGAGAGGTACACGGACAGAAAATCTCAAAAGGCAAATTTTCTGGTGATTTTTTTTTCTTTTCTTTTTTTATTGGACAAAATTTGTTAAAGTAGGAAATTTTCTATTTTTATTTACTATTATTTGATTATATTTATAGCATTGAATTCTTTACATTTTAGAGATTGTGTTTATATATGTTTTAGTAGATTGTTGAAATGTTGATTCCCCAAAAAGTTTCCAATTACAAAACTGGCATGAATAGTTACGCTGAGCTTATGTAAACACAGTGCCTTTCACACAGCTATAAAGCGTTTTATAAAATGTGTCTCATATTTTTTTACTATAATCATTTCAATCAAGATTTAAATTTTGCAGTTAATCATCTCCATCAATTCAAAGTACCAATGAAATAAATTTATAGTAGTATAATGGTTGTTCTAGTACTAACGCGGACGTATTTGTAAAATTTTCAATTGTTTGTGTGTAAATAGTACTATACAGGAGATTTAGAGGATTTTTATATCCTCTGTGTGGTTTAACAGACATTTTTCGTTTATTTTGCTGGTTGCTATATATATATGTTGGTAGTGGATACATCACCAATAGGTGGTTCTGTGATATTAAAATTGAAAACTAATACAGAATTACCCACAAATGTTGATAATGTGAAACTGCTCAAACTTATTGATTATCAGCATGTACCACCATACTTTCTCTGTGCAGATTCTTATAAACTTCATATAATCGATGATTACATGCATAGTGAAACTGAACAATTTATACAGTCAATAGTAAAAAACTCTCTTGTAACCAAAAGGGTTGTTTCGTTACTTTTACAAACGTCAATACATGATGTTTATGTCATAATATATCCAGATTTAAATTCTACACCATATACATTAAAACTTCAATATCTCGATTTTAACGATCCATATATTAAAAACCTATTTAATCCAAAAATTATTGAAATGCCGAGTAATAATAATGAGATTGACGAATCTACACTTTCTCGAAGTCTAACTGAACATCTTCTAAAACGTCGATCACAACATATGAACAAGAGCATAACATCACCAACTTCTTTTACATCTGCACCTACTACTAGAACATCTTCACCACCGCCACCATTGTCACATTCAATACCAATAAAATCTGGAAACTTTATACAGCTTCTGGAACGACTCATTCGAGGTGAATTCCGAATGAGACGAATTCATACCCGGTTGGGGTCACGTGATCAACGACGATTTGAGAAACTACTGATAAGGTCCATTCTTTTCAAGTTTAGGGATAGAAGTGGGATTTCTTCGATAGATGTTGATAAAGATGGTGATATAAATGTATCGGTAACAGTTGGTGAGATTGAAGAAATGCTTGGTGAACTCATTCCAATGCTGTTATGATAAAAGTGAATACTATTTTATTTTAAGATAGAAGAAAAGAAAGAATAAGAGAGATTTAACTTTCTTGTTATGTGGAAAACCTGACATTTTTGTCAGGTGTCTCCAAGGAGAAAAAAAAAAGAAATTCCACGTCTGAGAATAAGATAAAAAAGATATAAATCTTTTTCGATAATTTATAAATAGTTAAATAGATTAATAAAGCCAAACCATCAATTATTTTGTAAAATTCCTTGAGAAATTACTGTAGATATCAACTCCAAATAATAAAAAGAAAACCAATTAGTACCGTTGGTAAAAATAAAACTGAAATTAAAATTAAAACAAAACAAAATAAAATAAAATAAAATAAAATAAAATAAAATAAAATAAAATAAAATAAAACAATTTGTATTTATCTTAAATTGTTATACAAGCTGAGGAAAAAATAAGATAATTTTATTCGAGCAAAAATTTTCTGGTGGGGACTAAATATTCATTTCTTTTCTTTTTTTTTTTTCTTTTCTTTTTTTTTATGATAACTGATAGGATGGATACCTGATTGGTTTATAGTCCAGTTTTTGCAAGAAGGTTTTTTTTTTCTTCTGAAACTTTTTACTATTATTTATAAACTAGAAACTTGGTGTAATAACTTTTAAAAAAAATTAAAGTTTATTATAATCGATAATAATATAACAAGAGACTATTTAGTGTAGATAGAGAAATGAAGTTTGCCAAAGTTTTTCAACAGGCATTGACAGAAGAGCACATGCCGAAAGATTGGATTGAAAGGGCAATACAATACAAAAAGCTTAAAAAGAGAATCAATAAAGTTGTTGAAGAATTAGAATCAATTGGTATAAGTAAAAGCGATATGATTTTCGACTATAATATTGAAATGATAAAATCTGAAGTTCATCCACAATTAAAGGTTAAGATTTCACCATTATCTAAAAATATTATTATTGAAAAATTGGATAATCTGAATTATGAATATGAAATTGAACCAATTGTTAAAGAAGCTGGAAATAATTTTGGTGATGATAAGAATGATAACATGAGTAGTAATTTATCAATTCAATCAGCTATAAATCCTTTTGATGATAGTGAACCTTTTTATGATTTACGAATTTCGCTTTTAGAAGATACAAAGTTTTTCCAAATTTTATATGAAGAAATTGAAGATTTAAATAATTTTAAAACTGAAAAGGAGAACGAGATTACTGCAAATGTTGAAATTATTGCAAGTGAGATATCACATACTACAATACCAAAAATGAAGAAGACAGATTTGTATATTTGGAGGGAAATATTTCAATATTATATAGAAAGTGAAATATTTTTTAGTACAATTGAGAAAAGTGCTGGATCTGTCGATATAAATTTGAGTAAAGAAAAATTTCTTAAATTTTTACAAATTATAAACAAATCACAAGTGTTAAATAAATTTCATCAAAAGGAATCAATTGTTGCATTTGAAGAATTTAAAGAACTTAATTTAGAATTAATGAAAATTTCTAATTATCAAGTGTTTAATACTATTGCAGTTAGGAAAATTTTAAAAAAATTTGACAAGCAAACATCATTATTATCTAAAGATATATTTCCTGAATTAGTAATTAGTAGTGCTGAAGTTAATATACTAAATGGATCAATTGCTAAAGATATTGCTTATATAATAAGTAGTCGATTATTAACAATTATACCACAAATTGATGATTATTTATGTCCAATTTGTTGTTCGATTGCATTTAAACCAATTAGATTACAATGTGGGCATTTATTTTGTATACGATGTCTTGTTAAATTAAGACGTAAAAATGAGGATAAATGTCCCTTATGCAGGAAAGAATGTTTATTATCATTAACAACTGATGATCTCGATATTGCTCAAATGAATTATATGAAAATGTACTTTCCTCAGGAAGTACGAGAGAAAGAAGCTGAAAATGATAGGGAAATTATACAAGAACAATGTGGTCATGTTGTTGGTCAAAATGGAAAGGCTTGTGTAATTATGTAATTTATTAATGAATAATTTTGTGAAATTTTGTATTGTTTAGTGTATATGATAAAATAGAAAATATAAGTAATTGTCATGCTTTTTTTTATAATTCAGAATGTAAAAAATTGTTAACAAAATGAATTATTTTAAATGTATTTATACATATAATTTAACTTATATATACATTTTACGTCAAATTCCAAAAAAAAGAATAATCTTATCAGAAATGTTTTACCTGTCATTTAACATGAACATTTAAAACACTGTTATCTTTTTGTTATTATTATCAGTAAATTTCAAATTCTGCCAAATTTATCACACAATATAATAAATGCGGAGGTGATCAGAATCTGTTTTACGAACGCGATGAATCAATAAATGATTCAAATTTGGTTTATACAGAGAGGGAAAAACAGGGGAAAATCTCAAATGATTTTTCCTTTCCGTTTGTTCCTTTAGTTTACTATCATCAGATATTACACCATATTAACATTGGGATTTCAAAAAATCTAAACTATGCAGTTGTAAAAAGTTTCATCTTATAGGATTTCTTTAAATAAATAATTAGCCACTCTTTTTAGTTTTTGGTGTTTGAATCTAGAATATCTATTATTAGTACATAATTGCTTGGTATAATGGATAAATAACTAAAAACATGATTAAGCAAGTAAATAATTAAATTAATTATATAAACAAATAAATAAATAAACAAATAAATAAATAAATTAATTAATTAATTAGGTCATGTAAAGAGGGGTATTTGAAAAATGTTACATTTACATACAATGATATCACATGATATTAAAATTTAATTAGTTGATTATTTTAAAGTGATGAAAATTAATTTTCCCTCATTTTTTTTTTTTTCTTTTTTTTTAAATTCCCCGCTTTTTTTCTAATTTTTAGGAAAAACGCTAAATTGAGGCAAAGACAGTAATTTACAAAAATTTTCGGAATTTGCGTTCCGAATGTTGAGTGTGCGGCATTATCAAATAAAATTAGAGTTTCTTTTTTTTAATAGGGTTTTAAGGGCTGGTTACAACAATATAACCAGCAAATAAATTAAAAACAAGTATTAATTTTAGCTCTAGTTCTGGCTCTAGCTGTATTTTATAATTTATTATTATGCTTATAAAATCTTGAGAAGATAAAAATAATTAAGTTAATATCTGTAATAAATCCATATATGAGAAAAAAAAAAAAGAAAGGAAAAATACAAATACAAATACAAAAACAAAAACAAAAACAAATATAAAAACAAAATAGTTAAGGGAAACCCTCTTCCCCACAATTTTTTTTGAGGCCATATAGCAATTTAAGGTCATCCATTTTTTCCTTTGTTTTCAATTTTTCCCTTCCCCGCAAAAAACTCAAGCCGCACAATAGCAATTTACGGAAAAAAAATTACCCCAATTATGGACACACGTAAGATACATCTATTATGATATCATTTTCTTGTCATTTTTATTAATTTTTTTATTGGATTTTCAAAATCGGAGAAATAATGTGGGGAGAGTGGGGGAAAATATAACAAAGTTTTTCCCCAGTTTTTTTTCCTTTTTACAAATTCTATAAAAGGATACTGAAATCCATTAGTTTTTTTTTTTTCCTCTGCATCTTTTAATTTTTGCATATTCTATTTATTATCAAAAACAAATAAAACAATATAAAACAATATAAAATGAATGATTTATTAGACAAAAACGAAAATCTTCAGGAATTTGATGCAAACTTAAGCTCAGGTTCCAAATCTACCGATTCTGTTAGTAGAAGTTTACAAGGAGAATTACAAGAAAGAGAAGAAGCTCCTTTAACTTGGAAAACATGGATTATTTGTAGTTCTGCCTCTTTTGGTGGTTTCTTCTTTGGTTATGACTCTGGTTATATCTCAGGTGTTATGGGTATGGATTACTTCATTCATCAATTTACCGGTAAAGTCAATGATGGTTCTTCTTCTTATTCTTTAGATTCTTGGCAAAAATCTTTAATTACTTCAATTTTATCTGCTGGTACTTTTTTTGGTGCTATTATTGGTGGTGACATGGCTGATTTTATTGGTAGACGTATTACAATTATTGCTAGTTGTGTTGTCTTCTTGGTTGGTGTTGTTTTACAAACTGCTTCAAGTACTATCGCTCTTTTAGCTGTTGGTAGAGTTATTGCTGGTTTAGGTGTTGGTGGTGTCTCTTCTGTTATTATTTTATATATGTCTGAAGTTGCGCCAAAAAAGGTTAGAGGTGCAATTGTTTCAGGTTATCAATTTTGTGTTACGATTGGTTTATTACTTGCAGCTTGTGTTGATTATGGTACTAAAAATAGAAATGATTCAGGTTCTTACAGAATTCCGATTGCAATTCAAATGTTATGGGGACTTGTTGTGATGACAAGTTTATTCTTGTTGCCAGAATCTCCAAGATTTTATGTTAAAAAGGGTAGAATTGATGATGCGGCTCGTGTTTTATCAATTTTAAGACAACAACCTGCTGATTCAAAATTTGTTCAAGAAGAACTTGCGGAAATTGTTGAAAATCATGAAAGAGAAGCAGCTTTAATTCCAACCGGTAGTTACTTTGAATCTTGGAAAGCTTGTTTTACTGGTAGTTTAAGAGATCAATCATCTAACCTTAGAAGAACAATTTTAGGTACTTCATTACAAATGATGCAACAATGGACTGGTGTTAATTTCATCTTTTACTTTGGTACTACTTTTTTCCAAGAATTAGGTACTATTAAAAACGAATTTTTAATTTCAATTATTACAAACTTAGTCAATGTTTGCTCAACTCCGCTTTCCTTTTTTGCCATTGAAAAAATGGGTCGTCGTCCATTATTAATTTATGGTGCTATTGGTATGGTTGTTTGTGAATTTATTGTTGCAATTGCTGGTACAGTTGATGGTGGTAATCCAAAAACTGTTAGTGCTATGATTGCTTTCATCTGTATTTATATTTTCTTCTTTGCTTCAACTTGGGGACCAGGTGCTTGGGTTGTTGTTGGTGAAATTTACCCTCTACCAATTAGATCAAGAGGTGTTGGTTTATCAGTTTCATCAAATTGGTTATGGAATTGTATTATTGCAGTTATTACACCATATATGGTCGGTGAAGACAAAGGTAATTTAGGTGCGAAGGTCTTCTTTATTTGGGGTGGTTTATGTTGTTGTTGTTTAGTTTATGCAATCTTTTTGGTTCCAGAGACCAAAGGTTTAACTTTGGAAGAAATCGATGTTATGTTAGCTGAAACTAATCCGCTTTCTTCATCCAAATGGAGACCATATCGTATTGAAAACACCGATGAATTGTACAAGTCTCAAGTTGCACATATGGAAAATGTTTCCATTACGGAATCTGTTTAATTTTTAGAAAAATATATATTATGAATAATGAAATTTTAAATCTTTTATGTTAATTCTCTTTTATTCTACACTTTTTTAAAAACAAATAAAATAAGTGTCTTGTAATATATTTTTCGCTTATTAGTTATTGCACGTCGATAGTCGACTACATAACTTACTATCATCTCAAGTATGGAGTTTACTTATCCGATAAGCCGGAACTAAGTTTCTCATTCGATATCAGATAGCCAGAGACGGGCTCATCATTTAATTGCTTTTATCATTGCTACTATCACTCCTTTTTTATATTATAATTTATACTTTATAAATACTTTATAAATACAAGATCATTTTTATTAAATAGTTTATTTTATATAAATAAATAATATAATTAAAGATATTAAGAATCGTAATATTTTAATTATAAGAATATAGTAGTTCATAGATTTGAATACTTTATTCTTTTTTATAATTTTATAGTGAGTGGCATCTAGGAATTAGTGCACGCACGTTAAATATTATAGTCTGTTTATGTTACGTAATAATTTCCTGGTTGCATTTGTTCCATTGAAAAAAGTGGGCTGGTTCAGATTGTCTCCTTTTATGTTTGAACATAGACTAGTACTTTGTTTGTAATACGTCGTGTCTGAGATAGGGTAAATCAAGATAATGCTAAGTCACAGATTCAACCCGATATTTTAAATTATCTTACTTGTTTTTATATTCATTAATACAAATAAAATGATAAAAAACAAAACCTAAAAGCTAAATAATGCTTTATATTTACTGTCATCTCAACCAGTGGAAAACTTTGCATGGTTCTATTTTTGGATTTTGAATAAAGAAGTACTTGTGTTCCTTTTGGGGTAATAGGTAATGTCTAAAATATTTACACATGTTGCATTAATTTCATTCTTACCCCTGTTTGCATAATTAGGTTTTGAGAATATCTAGCAAGAAAGTTTTTTTTAAAAAAAAAACTTCATCGTCTATTTTGTACATTAACTATACATACATGCATATTTTCTAATTATTCTTTTTTGTCCTATTGTTTTGTTGTTTCGTTTGATCATTCTATTATTTTCCTATTTTCTTGTTGTTATATTTTTTATTTTCTGGTTATATGGATTTGAGATTTTTCTGTTTGAAATTTTGAGTTTTTTGAAGAATTTATTTTTAGTAACAAAGAAAAGCACCAGTCATTTTTGCTGCACAATCAAACAGAAATAGATTGTTAGAATAATGATTATTTTAAAAAGAAATCCAGCCCATTTCACTTTACTTGTGTACTTTAGTTTATAGAGTAAATTCAAAAATAAGTACAATAAAACAATAAAGCAAATTCTAACACTTTTTATATAAAATAATTTATGCCTAATAAATATCGATATATTTTTTAAGTTCTTTATTAATATAAATAATTAATCTAACATATTTAACAAATTATTTTCTTTCAAGATTCAACTCAGTAATATGGCTTATTAGCAATTTACGAGATGAGAAGAATTTGTTTTCAGGTTTTGTAGTAGAATTTATAAATTCGCGTCGATGGGCGTTACGTGTTCTTTTCTATTTGTTTCATATCTTTCCTACTCTGATAATTTGAATACATAAAAGACAAATTATTTGTTTTTAAAAAATACTTTACTGAGTAAATAGTTGTCATGCAAGATGTGTGCACAACAATAATTGCCACATTTCATCGCGAGATAAGGACAATCAGTCGCACATCATTAAAATTTAGTTGAGATCGGTGAATAGGGCCCTATAAATGAACAAAAAAATATTGTGCTATTTTTATCAGAGATTGGGAAACTAAAATTAATAATAAATATCTTATCCAATAATAAGTGCTCAATTACTAATAAATCAACAATAGTCGCAGATTGGACATGAAGATATATGTTCTTTTTGACGCAAAGAAGATATCATCTATTGTACAGAAGATTTTAATCGCGGGTAATTTTTTTCAAGATATACTACTATTTTTACATTATTCTAGAACACCAAATTGGCAAAGTAGAAAAGTTTAAAAATAATCTTTATGCACAGCGCATTATTTAAACATTGAGGTAATTTTTCGTGCTGCAAAGAAAAGATAATTGCATTGTTCTCTTTTCTTTTTTAATTTGACGATTTTTTTCTATTTTTTTATATTCATTTTTTTGGCAGGTATTTGTCCCAATCTTAATTTTTCGATCTAATCGTTTTGTTTTCCCAATTTGTCTTTTTGTATTTGATTTTATAAATATCTGTTGTTATCCACTTTTTACATTGGATGGACATTATTTTAAAATTGATTAAACACTTCGTTTCTGTTCTTTTGTTTTCTTCCCTTCACTCAATATATTTCTTGATGGAAACATTTACCACTCAACCCCCAACACTTTTACATTTTTTTTAGCAAGAAATTTTGAAATTAAAACACCATAAAATTTTTTTCTTACTATTTTCAAGTTGTTAAAACTTGATCAGAATTGAAAAAAAAGATCTAACTGCTTACACTGACTGTGCTCAAAATGAAAATTAACTCAAACTCAGAAATAAATCCAGATCCAATACCTGGGCCAAGCCAGTATTCAAATAGAAACTCAAATTCAACATTTAGACCATATTCTTACTCTAATGGTGTAATTCCCATTCAATTTAAAAACGATGATAATCAGTTTTTCCTGCCAAATAACAGGCCTAGAAATTCGATCATGAGTATGGGGATAAACAATATGAATAGCATTAACACTATTAATCAATCGCATAATCTTAGTTATTTAAGTGGATCAAGTAATATAGAAATGAAATTAAACCCATTAAATATTAATATGGGAATAAATTCTAATAATCCACATATTTGGACAGCATTTAATAATGTGGATAACAACAGCAATGATAATAATAATAATGATAATAATGTGCCTTTGATGAAAGTTGGTATGATATATAATACAAAATACAATAGTCCGGCTAGCACCGATCAATGTAAGACCCCATTATCTCCGTCATTATTTAGTAACAGTCATACATCAACAAATACTAGAAGGGATAGTTTGATATATCCTCTTACACCACAAACAGTTATTTCTCAACAAGATCAATCACCTTTGGTAACATCAGTGTATAAGGGTTATAGTTCTAATGGTAATGGTTATAATTATCGGTATTGGAATGAATCAAAAGTTTGTACTGCAGCTATAGAAGGGTCTAATTTCTGCAAAGATGGCAATAAAAAGGACATTATAACGAATTTTAGTGGACAAGCTAAAAAATTATATTTTGATCTTCCATCTAAAACATACGTTTATAAAACTGAAGAAGAGGCTGTTGAAGGTTTGAATAATGAAACATTAATTTTACATAGACAAGGTGATAATGGAAACGGTAAAAAGAAAAAACTTTCGGATAACGATAATGATAGTGATTCAGAAGATGATGATGATAGTGATGATTCCGAAGACGATGATCCGGGGAATAAAAGGACCAAAATTAAACGATCAAGAACAGGTTGCATGACATGTAGGATGAGAAAGAAAAGATGTTGTGAATCAAAGCCAAGATGTTCAGAATGTGTCAGATTGAATATTGCATGTCGATGGCCGGTCCCCGGTAAAGAACGTAAAAATAAATCAAAAAATCACCAACGAATATCACATGATGAAATGTATCATGAAGTCTATGGT
>JAJMES010000306.1:0-29857 GCA_030574275.1 Pichia sporocuriosa
TAAATAAATAAATAAATAAATAAATAAATAAATAAATAAATAAATAAATAAATAAATAAATAAATAAATAAATAAATAAATAAATAAATAAATAAATAAATAAATAAATAAATAAATAAATAAATAAATAAATAAATAAATAAATAAATAAATAAATAAATAAATAAATAAATAAATAAATAAATAAATAAATAAATAATTTGAATATATTGCCATAGAAAACTATTTTATATATTATTTGATAAATACATCAGCACCACCAGTTAAAACATCATCAATTTCAATATCGTCAATTGGAGTATATCTGAATCTTTTTGATAAGTTGTTTCTAGATTGGAAAGAAGCTGCATGACCTGTAACTGGAGCAGCAGATGCCACACTTGGTCTTAAACCAGCTGGTGCACATGGATGCACGGTAACTGGAGTATGGACTAAATTAATGAATTAGAAAGTTAGTATAAATGATAATATGATCGAATAAAAATATAAATAAATGAAGAACAAATAAATAAGTTAACATACCAATTGGATGTGGACCACGAACAAATTTAATTAGTGGTATATGTTCAAATAATCTCAAAGTAGCTTTCATTGTGTGTATATATATTTATCAATATATTAATATAATTAATTATATACAGAAATGCTCAAGAAATATATATTAGATGTAAGAAATCAAATCGTAGAAAACTTATAAGGTATATGCCGACATCGACTCCGTTATGAAAAAATGGGGAAAAAGTAAAAAAAAAAAGGGAAGGTTTTATAAAACGACGATCGACGTGTTTTTCTATTTCTTTTTTTTTTTTCTCATTTTTTCTCATTTTTTATTTTTTTTGATGTGGCAATTTCTCATTTTATATTATTTTGCCCTCTTTAGATTTGCCACAATCATGTTCATGTTATTGTTTGCCTTGCAATCATTACAATATTCAATTGACAAGATAAAACTAATTTAAAATGAATCACGATCCATTCCATTGGGGTAGACCATCAGCAAATACTTATGGAGAATATAATTATAATATTTCACAAGCTTCAAATGTTGATAAAAATACGAGATCAAATTCTGAATTCCCAAAAATGCATACTCAACAACCAATGATTACAGGTACATCAGTTATTGCAATTAAATATAATGATGGTATCGTAATGGCAGCTGATACTATGGGTTCATATGGATCATTATTAAAATTAGATGATTTACAAAGAATAATACCAATCGGTAAAAGTTGTGTTGTTGGTATCTCTGGTGATATTAGCGATTTCCAATATTTAGAACGTTTATTAGATGATTTAGAAGTTGAAGATTCTTATGATATGAATAATGACAATTTAAAAGCTGATCATATATCAGAATATTTAACTAGATTAATGTATAATAGAAGATCAAAAATGAATCCACTTTGGAATGCAATGATTGTTGCTGGTTTTGATAATAAAGGGGAATTAATACTTAAACATGTTGATTTATTAGGTGTTTCTTATTCATCACCAACTTTAGCAACAGGTTTTGGTAATCATTTGGCAATTCCTTTATTAAGAAAGAAAGTTGATAATGATGAAGACGTTAAAAATTTATCAAAAGAAGAAGCAATTAAAACTGTTAAAGATTGTATGAAAGTTTTATTTTATAGAGATGCAAGATCATGGAACAAATATACTTTATGTACTATAGAGAAATCAACTAAATCTATCAATATTGAAAAAGATGTTAGTGTTGAAGGAATGAAATGGGATTTTGCACAACATATAACTGGTTATGGTATGCCACAATTGTAGGTTTGAAATTTTTTATTTTGTAATTAATTTAATAATACTGAAATATATTGTAAGCGCAACCAATGATATTATATAAAATATCTAAATTATAAAAAAAAAAAAAAAAAAAAAAAAAAAAAAAAAAAAAAAAAAAAAAAAAGATAAATAAATGGGCATTAATTATTATGATTATTATCGTACTCTTCATTAATATTATTATTACTATTAGTATTATTATTAATATTATTATTATCATTATCATTGTTATCATTGTTATCATTATTATCATTATTATCATTGTTATCATTATTATCATTGTTATCATTATTATACAGTATTAAAGGGAAATTTGACTAGCAAATTTATTTCAAATAAGGGAGGGGTGATAGAGAATTGAAAATATTTAGCATTTTATAATAACATCGATAAACCTGATAATGCAATTGTAAAATTTATTTTCATATTATGATATAAATTATATTCATTTAACTGTTGTAAAATTAATGATCTTGGATTGACACAGTCTAAAGTTTCTTTAACATGAATTATTATAATATTAAATGAATCTAACGGTTGATCATTAATTGTTTTATAAAAATCATCGTCAAAATTTAAATTTTTTAACCGTATTTCAGGATATTTTAAATCAATACAAAATTTCCTTAAATTTAATAATTCGAAGAATAAATTTGAAGGTGTCATATGGCCAAATAATGGGGGTGCTTTATCAATCGTTGAACATTCAATTATCAAAGAACTTAATTTCTCATTTATAATTAAAGGTGAAATTTTTGACCAAATATATGAATTGAATGATTTACCTGATGATAAATCTGATTCAACATCACCAAAGATGAGTAAATTATAATCATATTTTAAGTCATTTATTAAAAAGGACGTACTTGTATAATTAGTTTTCAATTTTGAATGGATCCCATGTGAAACTTTAAATGCTGTAATTGTATAACGTTTTGAAATATTCGAAATCTTTGTATCCACGTTAATTGAATTTAATGAAACTATACCCATTTTAACAAGATCAGGCCAAACTGAATCATTAAATAAATTATTTCTAATTGATTCAATAGTTTCATTCAAGCCGAAAACTTCTTTAGCTCTACAAAATGACGGTGAATTTATAACTAAACTTGCAACATGATCCAGATGTGGATGTGTAATTAAATAACCACTAATCGAATTTAGTACCTTATCAGCAATTCTTAAACTTGAAGAATCTAAATTTTTATCTTTTAAACTGCTAAATGGTTTAACAATTGATAAATTTGAGCAATTTGTATAATTATTAATAGATTCGGTTAAAGAATCTGAAGTATCAAAATTCTGTGGATATAATTCAACTAAAAAAGAAGTTTTCAAATATTTATCATCATTGTTTTGAAAATTAAGTATATCAACAATTGAAGTTAGTCCAGTACCTGCGTCAATTGCTAATAGACAATCATTTAAATCGGAATTTTCAATAATTGATTCATAACCAACATCAGCAGGTTTTAATAAAAATGAACATGTTTTGCCTGAAATTGGTCCCCCTGAACAACCTAGAATTGTAAAATCAAATATATTTTTATTCCTTGGCATTTTAAAATGCGTATGATAGATCTATTGATATATTAATATTTATACTGGTATCTTCAAAATATGTAATCAAGTGCGTGTAGATTTGCAAACGCCCAAAAACCTAACTACTCAACAATCAAATTAAAAGATAAATGATAACAGATAAGAATAAAAAATGAAAGAACAGATCAAAGTATAACTATATGAAAGAAAGTATCAGCTGTAAAGAGGTACAATTTAACAAGTCAGAAAATACAAGAAAGAAGAAAAAAAAAATACAGGAAAACACAACACAACCAACCAACCATAACAGTAAAAAAAAAAAAAAAAAAAAAAAAAAAAATCATTTTAAATGCGGCACAGCTTGTTTTACACAGTTTTTTTCTCTTCTGGAAATGAGAAAGAGCCTGAAGAATAAAATTTTATTTCTAGAAACAATTTAAAAACGCGAATTTGAAATATTTTATTGCCTGAAATATGCATGGAAATGTTCCTTAATAAAAAAATAAAATATGGGGGCGTGGATTTTTCGTATTTTAGTTGTGTTAACGATCTAAAATTACTTTATCCCTTCTTGGCATATATTATTCTTCTTCGATTACTTTTATTCCCTCAACAATAAATAATTTATTAATAAATTTTATTTTTTGTTTCTAACTTTAATAGCTCTTCCCATCTATTATCACTGTGTAAGAAGTTTCTTTGTTCTTTTTATTGTTAAATATTTGAGCTATGAAAGTGTTTAATTTTTATTAGATATTTCATGTCGTATTTTTTAAAGTGTAAATTTTGTATAGAATCATTAAAATTGGGATCTATTTACTGGAATGAAAAATCAATAGTATTATTAAGGATAATTTATTTAAAACTATTGATATTATTACTTTCAAAACGGATTTGAGATTTTAAAAATTCAAGATAAGAAATATCTTTGAGAAAAAATGCTGGATTGAAAGAAATAAGGTGCATAACAGGGTAGTTTGTTTTTTTTCACTGATACAAATGGGATATCTTCTTGGTTGTCGAAATAAAGAAAAGGGAGAAAAAAGATATTAAAGTAAAGGAAAAAAAATTGCAAATAAAATACCTATACATTTGAAAAGTAACAGTTTAATAATAATAATTGGAAGATCAAAACCATTACTAGGAATTGTACCATTAAGATCTATATAGTCAATTGATTTCACCTCTTGTATAATACACATTCTAATCCTCCTGTTTACCATGATATCTCAATTTATGAGAGTTAAGTAGATTAGGCGAAAATAATTATAATAATCGTCAAGATCTTGTTATTAACAATAACTGAACATCTGTATAATCAAACATTAAATTAAAAAGAAAAAAAATATTTGGTTTATTTAGCCGAGAAGAGTCTGAAAAAATTGTGCGCTTATCGAAGATTTGATCAATGCCGTTAATAGATAAGGAATGCCGCTGATAATATAAATGCCGGGAAGGATCGACAAATTCTAGTCCCTTCTAAAAATGACTGAATTTTTTATGTTGTGTCTTACTGTTTAGGCTAAGTCGTACGAGTTCTCCTATATACTGATTGTGATGTGTTCAACTGATAGCCTATTCTATATCATAAATGATTGCTGTTGATAACATAAATGGGGATTTATCTATCAATCTCAGCGTCCTAATATAGTTTTAGTGTGCGCAACAAACGTGGAGTTATTTTGTGTGTCATTTATTTCTATGAGATAATTAGGAAAAAAAAAAAACACTTATTAAGCCGCATATGGTATTCTATTGCTTGGCAGTAGTATATAAATAAGGATAGGTTCGTGGGTTTTCTACTTTCTATTTTTTTTCCATTATATTTTTTGTTACTCTAATAGGAATTTATATATTGCTTCAAGTTTATTTTCAAATGACAAAAAATAAAAATGTCACAAGTTGTCGTTTTAGGCTCTGGTATTATCGGTTTATATACAACATATTGTTTGATAAATGAAGCAAGTTTTTCACCTAAGGAAATAACAGTCATTGCAAAACATCAACCAGGTGATCAGTCTATTGAATATACATCACCTTGGGCGGGAGGTAACTTTTCATGTATTTCACCAAATGATAAAAACACTTTAGCTTATGACAAATATACATATACTCATTTATTTGAAATTCAAAAAAAGCTTGGTGGACCTTCATGTGGGTTGGATATGAAACCAAGTACTGAATATTGGGATGTGTATCCAGGTGACGAAAAGATCAAATCATTGGAGTCTTATTTAAAAGACTTTAAAGTGATTCCTAAATCAAAATTACCTGATGGTGTCGCTTTTGGAATTTCATTCACAACTTGGAATTTTAACTGTCCCTTCTTTTTGTCAAATTTTAAGAAATATTTTGAATCTCTTGGAGTTACTTTTATCAGGAAAGAATTGACACATATTTCACAGGCATATAAATCAAACACAAAGGTGGTTTTTAATTGTACTGGTTTAGGTTCATTTTCACTCTCTGGTGTTAAAGATTCTAATGTTTATCCAACTAGAGGTCAAGTTGTTGTTATCAAAGCTCCACACATTCAAGAAAATAGAATGAGATGGGGATCGGACTACGCAACATATATTATTCCAAGACCATATTCAAATAATGAATTAGTTCTTGGTGGTTTCTTGCAAAAAGATAACTGGACCTCAGATACTTTTGAATTGGAAACTGATGATATTCTTAAAAGAACCACTAAGTTATTTCCTGAAATCCTCAATAAACCAGTAGAAATTGTTAGAGTAGCTTCTGGTTTGAGGCCAAGTAGATATGGAGGCCCCAAAATTGAAATCCAAAATGTTGAAGACAAATTACTGGTACACAATTATGGTGCCAGTGGTTACGGTTATCAAGCGGGTTTTGGAATGTCACATAAAGCTGTTTTGTTATACATTAGGGAAAACAGAAAAACTGGTAAACTTTGACCAACATATTGATGGCAGCATTTTTACAATTATAATTTTTTATTTCTTTCTTTACTTTTTAATAGATATAATAATAAGAGACTAGTGATTAATAGATTTGGAACTGTTTTAATCTTGTGAAGTATCATCTAAGATCTTCCATAATATAGTATTTCAAATAAACAAGTACCCATAATATAACAAGAAATTAAAATTTCTAAAACTTAAATGTATATTTCTTGGGTACATTGTTAAAATCATTATATATCTTCTGCGACCAATTCATCGGCAGTAATCTAGTCAGGTATGATTTCATATAAGTAGAATGTTTTATGCTTTTTCTCTTTAATTTTCTATTATGATTAACAAACATAATCGGCAAGTTAAGAAGATAACGGCATGATATGAATAAGATGGTACAAAAGCGAGCCACAATTTATCACCCTAAAATGTATAATTATTTGTCTGTAACCAGAAGATGAAAAGGGGGGAATTTTATTTGAAATGTTATTTAGAAAAATATAGAGTGATCTTAAAATCAGAATAAACCGAGTTCAGTTTTCTATCATGTTTGTTAGATTTTAAAAAGATATATGTATATTTTTTATAAAATTTTACTTTTTTTTACGTCTAGACATATTATTTCTAAAAATGATTTCTATTTACTGTCTGTGTGATCTATAAAAATATTATATCTCTCTAGTAACATTGAGTATATATTCAGTATTCTTGATTATAGCCACATCTATAAAAACCAGGATATAATCGTTCAATCCCAACGATTACCAATATACCTCTCCATAGAATGAATCACCAATACTTCCATGTATCAACTGCACTACAGCCAATTGCTTTTTCAATATCTGTAGTATTTTCAAAATTTATGAAACTTTCTATAGTCATATATTCCAATACTTCTTTGGTAGGATCAATTAATAATCCAACACCTTTACCGCCTAACGTTGTTTTGAAAGTTTCAAAACCACTTTCTTCAAATTTGCTGATCAATTTTTCATAAGAATTAGAATCAACATCATCATGCAGTAAAGTAATAGCACATCCACCACCACCTGCACCAGTAAGTTTTGTTTCACCTATCTTCAACTCATCGCAATAAAGTTTTATTTTTTCTAAATCCGGATGAGAAACGCCCAAGGAAACTAATAACCCATGATTTATTCTAATCAGTTCCATTAATCTGGCTTTGGAATCAGAATCTAAAAATGGACGCAGCATCACATTATAAGCTTCTCTTGCAATAGCTTCCATGGATTCTAATATACAACCAGTTGTCTTTGGGAAACTAGCAACAGTCCTTGCAACATTCGAAACTAAGTCAGCGGTTCTTCTTGGAGTTTTGGTGTTTGTTAATAGTAGATTAACTGGAGGTAAGTTTCTCATTGAAGTTCTCACACTTGGCATAGAATTTGACATTCTTTGAAACATAACGGCACCACCATGTGTAGCAACCGCATTGTCAATACCACTAGGATTTCCATGGATACATTTTTCACCCATATAAGACCAAGAGTCGATAAATAAACACTCATCTGAATCTTTAACAATTTTTGAGCTCTTATCCAAAGAAGCGGCCTTTATATGATCGCCAATGTATGCAAAAGCACTGGCTAAACAGACGGCAATAGAGGCAGAAGATCCTAAGCCAGCACCTATTGGTAAGGTCGACCTCACGGTAAATGTTAAACCAGATTCGATTTCAACATGGCATAATGAAACAAACAAATATAAGAAACAATATGCAGCTGCATAATGCAAAGGTGATGTAATTGTTGTCAATAAAGGAGTTAATCCATTGACTAGTTCTGCATTAAGCTCGTCTCCAGCTTGTGGCCTTCCTTGTTCATGTGTTGACAAATCCCACGGTAAATCAGACTTTTTCCATTTATGGCTCAACCCAATATCTGGAAATTCAAGGTAAATATTTTCATCTGAAGCATCATTATTTTTAGTCACTAATAAATATGTCCTCAATGATAAAGCTGCTGCAATTGCTGGCTATTTGAATATTAACAAATATGAAACAAAGAAAAAAAAAATAGATCGTGATTGTTAGTAATTATGATAATAATCATAAAAGTAAATCAAAATTGTTAGATGTTCAAACATACCTTATTGTAAACCGCTGAATGTTCTCCAAAGAGAATGACTTTCCCTGGAGCACTAGTCAAAAATGGATATTGTGCCATTAGTACTATTCCTTATCCTCTATATGTTGATGAAAAACCTTGTTTATATTTAATTATTTCAAAATACAAAAAAAGGGAAAGTGATAAAGAGTAGGTTTATCTTCAGCAATATAAAACACGGGTTTGTTCGTATATGGTCTATACGATACAAAAACTGACATCCGTACACTGGAAACAAAAATTTCACTGCCTGAAAAATTTTGAAAAAAAAAAAAAAGAAAAAAAAAATTAAAAAAAATTTTTTAAAATCACATTTTTTTTTCCTTTTACTTACCCATTTTATGGCATTAGCAGATTTAGTTTGTTATCCATATAAAGGAAATATAAGATATCTTTATATTCTACATTCAAAAGCACCAAGAGCAAGATGTCAGAATCAAAGGAAGTGAATCATGATCAGATTAAAGTGAAATTTTTCACCAGAGATGAAGATGAATCTTTGCATTGTTCACCAAACCCGATATATATTCCAGTATCTTTGAAAAGATTTGGTCTATCGGAAATTGTGAATCACTTATTAGAAACAGAAAGCCCAGTTCCCTTCGAATTTTTGATTGATGGTACCATTCTTAAAACTAATATACAGGACTATTTAATTGACAATGGTTTATCCACAGAAGCATTTTTGACATTAGAATATACTAGAGCAGTTTTACCACCAAAATTCTTATCAAGTTTCAATAATGATGATTGGATTTCATCTATAGATTCAATAGGTTCTATGGAATTACCAGGTGGTGATGGTACAGGTGTTGTAACTGCGCCAAAGATTTTAACTGGTTCATATGATGGTATTGTCAGAATTTATAATGCTTCAGGAAAAGTTGAAACTCAATTAACAGGACATTCACAACCTGTGAAAGCGGTAAAATTCATAAGTCCAACTAGATTTGTTACTGCTGGTATGGATAGATCTATCAGATTATGGAGAGCAGGTACAGTTACTGACGAAGACATTCATAAAGATACTCAAGCTGGTCATACTTACGCATTATTAGACTATCATAAAAGTACAGTTTCAAGTTTAGCTTTACACTTAAGCACTAGTAAAATTCTTTCAGGTTCATATGATAATTCTATTGCACTCTGGTCAACTAATCCAAAAGAAATGAATACATCTGATCCAATCGATGCATCTGCTAAACTATCATCAGCTTCAAGAAAGAGATTAAAACTTGCTATTAAAGATTCATCAATTAAAAGGAAAGCACCATTAGCTATTCTTGAATCACATCGTGCTCCTGTTGAAAGTGTTTTATTTAACGAGAACGATCCAAGTATAGCATATTCAGTTTCACAAGATCATACAATTAAAACATGGGATTTAATGACAGCACGTTGTGTTGATACAAAACAAACAAATTATTCATTATTATCATTGGTTTCAATGGATAGTATGAACCTTTTAGCAACGGGTTCATCTGCAAGACATATTAATTTACATGATCCAAGAGCTTCAAAAGTTACAAACAGTCAACTTGTTGGACACACTAATTTTGTGGTATCATTAGCCACTACCGATAATGAATATATGCTTATTTCAGGATCTCATGACGGCACAGCTAAAATTTGGGATATAAGAGCAAACAAAGCAATGTATACTATTACAAGAGAATCACAAGAAAAGAAAAGTAAAGTTTTTGCAGTTAATTGGGAAAAAGAAATTGGTATTATGAGTACAGGTAGTGATAAAAAGCTGCAAATAAATTCAAGTGCTGAATTCAAATAAATTTGATTATTTATTCGATCTATAAATAATTGTGTATAAATATAAATATTTAATCAATATAAAATTTAATCATTTTTGACCGCACACCACATTTTAACATTGTAAAATCCTTGCCATAATCCTTTTTTATCTGTCAAATAGCCTAATAATTTTGGATCCTGTTCATCAACAAAATCCCAACCCATGCTTTGAATAACGGTTTTAAGCTCTTCGTGTGATAGTTCAATCTTTGCTGCAGTTCCGTATTTCAATGGACCCATATTAATCCATTTCCTTTTACCCTTAAATTGAGACGAGAGTCTATTGATTGTTTGTATGTATTCAATTAAATTTTCAGCAGTGTCCAAAAAGAAACAGGTAACAAGAAGTAAATTTTCTGGGGTTTCAGTGGTTTTCAAATGTTCCTTGATATCAAATTTTGTAAAATCTGCATTGTGTATATTTAATTTAGCAGGTTTCTTAAGTGAATGCAATATTTCTACAGGTCTAGTTTGATCAGTAGTGGTCAAATGATTGGAATATGTATGCAAATATGGATAAATATTCATCTTTTTTGCACCGTCCATCTTTGAGTAAAGAAATTCATTCATCAAAACCATCAACCATGAGAATTCAACAGCATGAACTGATGAAAAATTCATCTCGGCAAGTGTGTGTGCAACTCTCCCCAGTCCAGAACCAGGCACAATTGCAATAGTCTTTTCGTTGTTCAATTCACTACATTGTTCTTTCATGTAATCTATCAATGGGGTAATTTCGTCAGAAGGTTTAACAGACCAATCACGAGCAAAATGACATAAAGATTCTACTACCCTGAAATAATTATTTCTATTACTTGAAGATGCTTGTCCCTCAACAAGCTTAAGTTCGTAATCTTTAATATCGTATTTTTTCATTGAACTAGATACAATTGATGACAAAACTTTATTGTTTTCATTAAAATATTTTTCAATCAAATTTAATTTTTTAGAGTAGTTGACAGCGCCTGCGATATTTTGCTGTAAAGGTGACATCTGTCTGAATAAAGACCTACGTCTATTATTCCATTTATGTGCATTTTTAAGATACGAATCAATATCATATATTGAGCTAACTATATCCTTTTTATTTTTATCAAGGTTTATTTCTTTGATTTCATTTAATTCATAAGCATATTTGTATATTTTATTTTTCAAATTTTTAATCATTGTCGTCTGGCTAATCACTGTTGTAAATAATAAACAACAAACGATAATTGGAAGTCTACTATTTTCAGATAATATGGATTGCAAAAAGATATACAAAATTAAAATTAAGGATGTTCTTGATATGAAGATTGATGATTCACTAATTGCCTCTCTATTGACCACAATTCTGCCCATTTTCCCTCTAAGGTCAACAATAAATGGATTTACAGTAAACAATGCAGAAGAAAGTCTCTTAATTGGGTTTCTGAAAGATCAAGCAAAAAAAATAAAAAAATAGTGCTCCTCACATCAGGTCGTTTTAAACCTTGACAAGTTAACACGGGCGAGCGGCAACAACTAAAATCTTGAGGCACCGCAACAGATGTCTTCGCCGGCAAAATCATCTTGCCCCCAAGTGACACTCCCGTCAATTTGCTACTGGGAACCCCACAAAAATTAGCAAAAAGTTCCCATCAGCATGTACCCAAAAACTTTCACCGGCCAACACGCCCAGGCGCTTTGCGTTAAAACATTACGTTTACAAACCCTGTGAATTTATTACCAATAGACCAATGTTATAACTAAATTATAAAAGCTTGCTCTGTTTATATTAAGCCATGTGGCTAATATTTAATACGGCATATGCGGTTAAAAAATTCTATTCTGGTTGAATTTTCCAATTAAGAAAGAAGATTAAAAAAGTACTATATTTAAAAAATACAAATTTCATTTCCTTTTTGGGTATCTATATAAAATTTAGCCCAAATAACAATATTTGGTCAATAACTTACTTCAGTAGACAACCAAACGTTGAATATGGGTAATTGCAAGAGTTAATTGTTAGACATTCACTAACACTTAGCAAATGTTACTTAGAAAAGAAAAAATGACAAGTAGTTTTCCACAGTAAATTTTCCCTTATGTCAGTTAAGGTCTAACAACTTACTTTCTCTCCAGCCTTGATGTTACACTGCTTCTCCCAAAAGCAGAGAATTTTATGGTTTTGTTAGATGGATGGAAATATTCTTGTTGAATTTTTTGTTTTTCTTTACTTTGATTTTTCTTTTTTTAAATCTGGAGTTTTATTTTTAAGAAAATCTGATTTTCCAAGTAATTCTATTGGTTAATCTTAACACGAACGTAAAGACAAAACCGATGACATCTAAAAAAAAATCGATTTTTACTCTTATCGTGAGCATTAGCTGGCTGCAGTTGAAAACCATAACTGTCTTAAATAGTAGACTCAATACTGTATAGAATTGAATAGTTCATGCTAAAACTAAATCTTTTAATGTATATATCCGAAATACTTAGTAAATGAATCAGCCGGCTTTGACTTGCGCTGAATATAAATATGATAATGTATCAGTTTTTCATCTCCCCAATACTAAAGTAAAATTAAAATATAATTTTAACCTGCTTTATGATTATAGGGTACAGTAATTCAGGCAGTAACGAGAAAGTCATCAAAATACCTGTCAACAGTAATATCAAGATATTCCAATCTTTTTAACAAAGTATTACAATTAGTAGTCCTTAACAGTGATAATTATGTTTCTAAGATAGATGTGTAGGATTTCCCCCAGTCAATATTGATGGCTTATTAGTTTTCTATCTTAATCTATACATGTCATTGTTTATAAATAAGTGGAATATCAATCGTTAACGAACAAAAAATTTAGTTGGAGTGTTGAAACTGCCAAACGAAATCGCAGACTCTCCTCGAACAAATTTAATTTTATGCACTTTCTTCTCATAATAAGAATCATGCCTTTTTCCCTAAAATTAGTGATTTTCAAGCTCTGTAATATGCTAAGCTAAAATGTCTAGGGTGATATCTATAGGTACGGACATTCATCAAATGAGCAGATTTCTAATAATACTGAAACGAAATGGACCCTTAACTACATATAAAACAAAACGTTTCAGTGAACGAATATTGCATCCGATATATGAACTCCCGAAATTTCAAAAACTTTTATCCGAAAATAACATTGTTGAATGTGCAAAACTATTATCAATATCTTGGTGTGTGAAAGAAGCAATATATAAAACTCTTGATAATGAGGATCAGACTGAATTTATAATGAAAGATTGGTATAAAACAAATGATAACAGGGGAAGGCCTCTTATCGGTAATACAATATACATGACTCAAAAAACTAATGAAGAATTCTTATGCAGCTTAAGTCACGATGGTGATTTAGTTAGTTCATTTATATTGCGTCAATCTATATGATTAAGAAATATGTATTATTATGGTTATGATTATGATTATGATTATAATTACTAAATAATTATAGAATAGAATATCTAGAAAACAATACTGGTGTAAAAATTAATTAATTAATTTATTCCCATTCAACAGTTGCTGGAGGTTTAGAGGTAATATCGTATGTAACTCTAGCAACACCATCAACTTCATTAACAATTCTTGAAGCAACCTTCTTTAAGAATGCAGCTTCAAAGACATACCAATCAGCAGTCATGAAATCAGTTGTTTCAATTGCTCTTAAAGCAATGACTTGTTCATAGGTTCTTTGATCACCCATAACACCAACAGATTTAACAGGTAAAAGAGCTGCAAAAGCTTGAGAGATATTTCTGTATAAACCATGAGCTTTGATTTCTTCAATGAAAATGTAATCAGCTTCTCTAGCAATTTTAACTTGAGATGGTGTAACTTCACCTAAAACTCTGATACCAATACCTGGACCTGGGAATGGATGTCTCCAAACTAATTCGTCAGGGATACCTAAAATTTTACCTAAGTTTCTAACTTCATCTTTGAATAATTCTCTTAAAGGTTCAATTAATTTTAATTTCATATCTTCTAATAAACCACCAACATTATGATGAGTTTTAATAGTTTGAGAAGGACCTTTAAATGAAATTGATTCAATAACATCTGGGTATAAAGTACCTTGTAATAAATATTCAATTTCAGAACCATCCTTTGGCTTAATTTGAGTTGAAACTCTTTCAAAAACGTGAATGAAAGTATTACCGATAATCTTTCTCTTCTTTTCAGGATCAGTAATACCCTTTAATTTTTCTAAGAATTCATCACCAGCTTCAACAACTGTAAGGTTAATACCTAAACCATCATCTAAAGTTTTCTTAACAGAGATTGCTTCATCTTTTCTCATTAAACCATTATCAACGAAAATAGCATGGAATCTATCACCAATTGCTTCTTTCATTAATTTAGCACCAACGGTTGAATCAACACCACCAGAAACTGCACCAATAACTTCAGCAGTAGGACCAACCAATTGTCTAATTCTCTTAATTTCACTATCAATGAAATTTGCCATAGTCCAATTTTGGTTTGCTTTACAAATATTAACAGCAAAATTCTTTAATAAAATTTTACCTTGTAAAGAATGAGTAACTTCTGGATGGAATTGAAGACCAAAAATTTGCTTTTCAGTATGTGCAATACCAGCATATGGAGAATTACCAGAAGTTGCAACTGTTTTAAAACCAGTTGGAAGAGAAGTTAATTTATCATGATGAGACATCCAAACTTGGGAATTATCAACACCAACAAATAAAGAACATGCAGCATCGACGACATTAATAACTGCTGGACCATACTCTCTCTTGTCACCTCTACTAACACCTTTACCATTAATCCAAGCTAATTCTTGCATACCATAACAAATACCCAGTACTGGAACATTTAAATCAAAAACAGCTGGGTCAACATGTGGAGAACCATCTTCATAGACTGAATATGGACCACCAGAAAGAATAACACCAACTGGTTTAAAAGGTAATTCGCTGATCTTTTGGGTGCATGGTAACATTTCAGCGTAAACATTGAATTCTCTCAATCTTCTAATGATTAAGTGGGAATATTGAGAACCAAAATCTAAGACTAAGATAGTATCAAAGACTTGGTGTGCTGGAGCAACTTCTTCAGATGACATTGTTTATTTGATATTTGGAATGTTTAAGGAAAACAAGCTACAAAATTACATCAGTCAAAGAGAACAAGACCAAGTAGAACTAAATGAAAGAAACAAAATATCATAACACCATGTAGAAAAAAAGTTTCTTTCTTAAAAAATGAAAAAAAAAATTTTCTTTCCTTTTTTTCTCCCATCGCTGCAACAAAAAAGTAAAAAAAAAAAAAAAAAAAAAAAAACTTTTTTTTTCAGAGTCATAATTGTTATTATTATTGTTATCGTTATAATTTAACAAGAGGGAAAGAAGTTTATTTTAAAATTTTGATTTGTAAATTGGTTTTTTATTGGTAAAAGCAAATGTTAATTAAATATTTGTAATTCTTTATAATTCTTCCAATTTTGTTTTAAAAAAAAAAGAAGGAAATTCAATAAATTAAATGTAAAAAAGTCCTGTCAAACCCCCCCCCCTTCAAAAAAAAAAAACTGCTTACGTAATTTCTCTAGATTTTGAAATTTTTACAAAAAAAATTTAATTTTTCATAATTTTTCAATGAATTTGATGAATTTCAGTTACTTTAAAATTTTGTTAAACAGTTAACTATCTATTTAGAGCTCTTTTAACTATATATAGACAATGTATTTTATATTTAAACAACACCAGTATAAAATTCTATTTTTATATGCATTGAATTAATATTTGAACAGTGCCAAACACTAAATTTTAATAAACCGCAACATTTTCTTTGTCATGCCTTATTATTGAAATTAGCCATTCGTGTATATTTTTCTATTGATCTTGTAAATAAAACCTGATAATAATAACTCTTTTTTTTTTAAATTTCATCACTCATATCCTAGGTTTAATAGTATAATTTTAATATTTGATGAAACGTGGTGCGTTAATTGCAATTGAAGGACTGGATAGAACCGGTAAAACAACCCAAACTGAGAGATTACTGAGTAAATTAAAGGAATTAAATATAAAACACAAACTTATCAAATTCCCACAAAGAGAGACACAAATTGGTCAATTGATTAATACATATTTAACTGATAAATCCTTTGAATTAAACGATAAAGCTGCACATTTATTATTTAGCGCAAATAGATGGGAATTGGTAGAGGAAATTATACATGATTTAAATAATGGTATAACAATAATACTTGATAGATATGTATATTCAGGTGTTGCATATTCTGCCGCTAAAGGATTAGATTTTAACTGGTGTTTAAATCCAGATTTAGGATTACCTAAACCAGATGTAACTATTTTTTTGAAATTCAAAAAATCCGAAAATTCAAATAGAGATGGTTTTGGTGATGAAAGATATGAAGTTGTTGAGTTTCAAGAAAAGGTTAAGTTAATATTTGAAAATTTTGAATCAAATAATGAATGGAATACTTTATACGTTGATGGTTTAGATAAAGATTCAGTTCAAGAAAACATATGGTTAATTTTAGAAAAATTTAAGGATGGCATCGATGAGGATTTAAATTCATTTTGAATTACAATATTGTATTACTGTATAAATATTAAGGATCCTAACAGTGGAAATTAGAATCGAAAAACAATTCTAATTAAATCTCATATCTGCCTCTTTTCAAAGTATTACATTAGCATGTAATTATTATTCCTATGTTACAATTATATAAAAATTATAAAGAGAGGATACAAATATATATTAATAGAATACACCGACATAAAATAACGACAACAGAAACCAAGACAACAAAAAATAAAATGAACTGAGCTTAAGTATTGATTGCTTCATCAGAACCAAGAAAAGAAAATACCAATTGAATCATACCCAATCAATACAATTTTTTTTTTTTTTCAACTTCATTCAATATTTAACAAATTCTTATTCACACAAATGCCAGGTTTGCATAAAGTGCCAAAATAGAAGTGAAAAGCGCATCAATCAAAATCCAATTACCGAAAATATCTCTTAGATTTAAAGTTGCAACAAATCCATAATGTTTGAATGATTCAACAGTAATATTACCTAATGAAAATGCAAACTTTAATTCATCTTTGATTGAAGGAATAGCAACATCAGTTTTAAAAACAAGAATTGCTAAAAATAATTTGGCAAGTGATTCGGTAAATGCATCCCTATCAAAATCGTAAGTAAAATTAATATAATATGAAATTGTAAGTGGTAAAATTTTAGCAGTTAAATACCAAACTGACAAAGTTGCAAAATTGGATAAATTGAATGATTCAATAGCTAAAACTGGTATCTTGGTAATAAGTTCTGGAACATAAGTTAAACTAGAAGCTGGAAGGTAAGTATCAATTGAAGTAAATTGTGATAATGAGAATAACAATACCGCAGTTTCAATATAAAATGAAACTTCATTAAGAGAATATGGATCACCTAAATAATCTCTAATTTCATAATTTTTGAGTTCTAAATATTCAGGAACTGTACCATGTTGAATTGCTTTAGTTAAATTAGTATAACATTCAAAATCGATATCATCCTCGTCATCATCATCGTCATATTCATCTTCTTCAAGATCAACTTCAAGTTCAGCTTCAACCTCTTCTTCAGCTTCTTCTTCTTCTTCTTCTTCATTATCATCTGCTTCTTCAGTCTCATCATCATCATGTTCAAGTTCCGGGTCTTCAATAACATCACCATTTTCACTTTCAACAAAATGAGTTTTCTTTGGAGATGAAAATTTCGATAATGCAGCTAATTCATAATATTTTGAGTTTTCATCAAATTTATCAGAGTTTTCAAGGAAAAATTTCTTGACAACTTCATACACATCTTTTTTTACTTTGCAATCACCGATATCAATATTGAGATCTTCTGCGATTTCAACCAATTGACCTTTTGTTTTCTTTGATAAAGTAGACATTTTTTAGTTATAAATAAATAAAGATAAAAAAAAAAAAACAAGATAAATACAAATATTAAAGTCCAAAAGAAAAGAAAGAAAACAACAATAAATTAAAAAAAAAAAATAAACAAAAATCATTCCGAAACAAAAATAAAAATAAAAATAAAAACAAGAACAAAAACAAACTAGAAAAAAAACAATACGGACTCAACGCCCTTTTATAAAATATTTTAATTTCCTCCTTTTCGTCGCTCGTCCCTGTATGTTTACCTTTTACCTTTTTTGGGTTTAATTCGAAACATCTGTGAAACAGTTTATTTACTTACTTATTTACTTACTTATTTATTCAACATGCCTATTAGGGATTTTTGTTTATAACTCCAATAATTTTTCCTTATTGGATCTAACTGCTCACCTAAAAGATGATATAATTCATTCTGTTTACTTTGATTTCCTTCATATTCGTAAATATCAGCTAACAATTCGATAGCTGGAATTGATAAATTATTATCCTCTAATTCTTTTTCAATATCCTGAACACTACTGTATTTATGAACAATTAATTTAATTTGTTCAATGTGATGATTTAATGTGTCATCTCTTTTGCACATTGTAAATATCGATTTTATGTAATTCCATGATGACGGATTTGTAATAGATTCATCAATAAACTTCCCCACAAATTTGATTTCTCTTTCAATAACATCAGATTTACTTTCTCCATTTCCAAATATTGCAAAATGTCTGTGATTCCACGCGGAGTTATTACGAACATCTGAAGCAATTAATGATTCGGTATATTCCAATATTTTTTCATCACCGAATAATCCAAAATATTCAACAATCCATGTTTTATGTGACCATACATGATAATTCTTTTCATCACTTTGTAGCATTTCAGCAATGACTTTATTTTCTGCGTCTAAATCGTATTTACCCTTATCACCATTAAATTTTATCTTGATTAACAATTCAATGATCATTTCTCGATAATGCCAAATTTGATAATTTTTTTCATTATCTAAAGCGGTATTTAAACACCATTCAAGCTCTTCTTCAATATTATATTCTCCCCTGTTAACTAATTCTTCAACAATACGGTATTTATAAGTCCACGCCGTATAATGTGCAGGAACAAGGGAAATCGCCCGACAAGAAACATAAAGTGCTCTCTTACTCATTTCATCTTTAACCATCAATGCACGTAGATATGAAAATACAGTTTTAAACTCATCACTGTACATGATTTTGCATAGGATTACATCATTAGTTTCTGGTGATTCATTTGAAATTGATAGTGGTTCAATATCGTCAAAATTATATTCTTCGTTATTCATTCTTGCTGTTACTATTGATATCTTAATTCAACTAACCCAAAAAAAATCTAGTATAACAAAAAGTTTCATCCACTTGAACGTTTCTATCGAGTACAGAAGTAGAGCTCAAATCGAACTATCCATCTCAAAAGACTGTGTGTTGCATTGAAGGTGAAATTTCCTGTTTGGGACATCTCAATCAAAAAAAAAAGAAAAAAAAATTCTTCCTCTTTTAGTTTCTTTGTTCAGGTGGTGTAATATGAGATGTACCTCGTGTGTTTTTATTATTTATTGGGTTGCCATTTAACTTTAATTAGCATTGGTGGAATAATAATAAAAAATGCTGTATAAAATTCCTGTTTTAAGAATTCATTTAATATATTAATTTCAACGATCTTTAACGTATCCGTTGTCAATGTTATATTACATCAACATTTATTTATAATATTGTACATATAGTATACCAACAAAAAAAATAAAGTAAAATAAAATAAAATAAAATCAAATAAAATAATTAGCGTCCAGCTATCATCTTGGCCTTACAATCGTCACAATACCACTCCCCCTTCGGAGGTTCCTTCAAACCGGTACACGGTAGATGGAACCATTCCTTTTCACAATTCTCACCATCACATCCAACCATCTCACCGTATGATACTTGTTGACAGTAACAATATACAGGCTCCCCATCATAATTAATCGGAGATGTTGGTATATTTTCTTTCTTTGTTTTGGATGCACTATTCCTATTATTACTATTATTATTACTACTATTATTACTGTTACCACCATTACTGTTATTTGTATTCGCTGATACACCAGTACCACCACTACCAGTTTTAACCCTACCGTTGTTAGTACCATTTATACCACTGACATAACTATTAGATTTTGATCCATGGTTATTTTGTGCTCCATTACCATTAGAGACACCATCTTTCTTATTTTCTTTCTTAGTTTTAGATGTTTTATTTTTTTTCGAATTTTGTCCATTATGACCGTTATTATAAGAATTGTTTTTAGATGTATTAAATGTATTAGTATTTTCATCATCAATACCATTTCCATTCCTTCTCTTTTTTGTATTATTAACAACACTTAAACTTGCATTTTGAGTTTTCAATTCTTTTTTAGAAACTTTTGAACCCTTCTTTGCACTTATTGGTCCTGATGAATCTTCAGCAGCTGTACCATCATAATCTTCTTCAAATCCCGTCTTTGCCTTTTTAGCTGCTAATGCTTCTCTTCTACTCTCGCTTCTTTGCTGTTGTAAAGATTTTGGTTCAGTAACTTTCATACATGGTTCCCACATTGGCCCAATCCTTATAATTTCTGGTATTTCTTTATTAATAATAATATCATATGCTTGATCAATCTTATTTACATGTTTCCTTACAGTATCTGATGCAATAGTTGAAACATGCATTTTCTCTTCTAAACACGGCATTAATTCCCTTATACATTCCCTAATACGTGATAATAATAGTGATCTCTTTGGATGATCTTTTCTCATCTCTAAAAATCTTCTAATATAAGCTTGTAAATGTGGTACTGTATATACACATTTGGCTTCAATCTCTTTAAGCAAAGTAAAATAACTTATTATCTCCCTTGGAAATGCATAAATGGAATCGGTGAATTCGTTCAATCCTAAACAAATATCTGTAACTTGTGGATTATCTATTGTTGTGACATGGTAATTTTTTTTTTCTTGTGATTCTTTCTGTTTCTTATCAATTAATCGTTGTGATTTATTACTTGGGGGTAGATCACCAACTGTCATTTGTTTTTTATTTCTTAATTATTTTTATATTTAAAGTCAAATAATCTCAATAAATTATGACAAAATATATTGAATACTGTAAACCGAAACAATGTCAAACAAAAAAAACAAAACGTGAAATCTTCTCTTTTGACATTCAATGTTTAAATAAATAAAAGACAATAACAATAACAAAAAGAAAAAGAAAAAGAAAAAGAAAAAAAAAAAAAGAAATGAAAATATCATGGAACGTCGATAGTCGCAACAGTTCTTGTTATCCAATAATAATCATCCATTAATTATGATCCTGCAATAATAATAGTATGTTATATTATCCTATACATTAATAATATATTATTAATATATATAATAATTATTCATATATTATCATATCATCTCCATCATCATCAGTATGTCAAAAAGCCAATTATTGAATAGACATTATAGCCTCTAATATTAATATCAAAACCTTCCATGCACCAGTATCTATTTGACTCCGAAGAAATTAACAAATTTTGTCATTTTTTTTTTCAGCATGTTTTTTTCTTTCCATTTTAAGTATTTTAAATGTTTTATTTTTTGGAATCTTGGATTCATTTAAACAAATTATTATTTGGTAATAATGTTGATTAGATTCGGTATAAGGAGATTGTTTTCTACGAAGGTAAGACTTCATCAAAATGATTTTTCTGCTTCGAATATACCATTGATTTCACCTTTACTAAACCATAGAATGCTTGGTAAATCACATTTTATGTCAAATGTTGATGAAGATGCAATATTAGAATTATTACAAAATATTTCGGAAAAACCCGTTCCACCATCAGAAATAAATTATATAGATTTTTCAGTATTACCACGTAAAAAATATTTGCCTAATCTACCCAAAGATCTAAATCAAGAATCAATAAATCAATATGTTGAAAAATTGACTAGCTTTAGATATCCAACTTTATACACAAATCAAATAAGTCAAACTTTGTTAGAGATTGTGACAACAACACCTAAATTATTATCCAAGGAACAATATATAAAAATAATTTTGTTTCATCATTATAATTCGAATGATAAAGTCGGATTCCAAATTTTAAATTATATGATTGAAAATGCTGAAATTAAACAAGATATAGATTTTGATAATGTGATATTATCGGAATCTTTCAAACCCTCAATGTATAAACAAAAAATAGAACGTTTAGAAAATTTACAAAATAAAAGTTGGTTTGCAAATTTAAATACTTGGTATTATATTTTTAATATGTTCAAAAATCCAGAACCAAAAGTTAAAATGATTGAAATCATGAAAGATTATAATGTACCAATAACTCCAATTTTGAAATCAATATCATCAATAGTTAATTACCTCTCACCCGAACAAATGTTAGAGCTATATAAAGATGGAAATATTGATATGAACAATATAGAACCACCATTATTTAATCAATTGATTGCATGTTATTTAAAAGATGATAGAATTGACGAAGCTTGGGACCTGGTCATTAAGTCGCCAATATTTGAACAATTGGTTAATACTGGATTGTTTGTTACCTTTGCGAATCATTTTATAAAAAATAATCAAATTGCCTTTTGCTTTGCATTTGCGAACTATTTATACACAAACTATAAGGTTAATACAGGTCAGATTTTACCAAGTATTCTTTTGAATGTCTATTTAAAAGATTGCCCATATTTTGAAAATTGGCTAGCATTGGTAAGGATATTACTCCCAGATCGAAAACAGAAAAATATTTTCATACATTCAAAGACAATATCAAATTTAAATGATTATTGTGAGATCAACCATATTGAAAATTCATTCTATAAAATGGAAAAACAAAATTATCAATTGAAAGCTAAAATTAATACGGATTTGGTTTGGACAGAAAGGCCAATTTTTCAGTTGGCTAAAAATAATGAATCTTTTATAAAAACGGCAAATCTAATTGGTCAGAAAGATTGATTAATTAAATTTATATACGCTATAAATATGCAAATAAAAAAGAAAATTATTTAGTAAATAGTGATTAGAGAAAAAAAAAGAGGAAATGCCAAGTAAGCAATAAATAACTTTATAAGTTTCAAATTCTAACCCTTGCTCGATCGCTTATTGGAGTGAAGCTTATCGCTAGGTATATTATTACTTAGGATCAAATTCGAATTAGAATTCGAATTATTTGGAGCCATACCAATATCCATTTGATCATACATTCTTTTCTTGTTTTCGTTGTTTGAATTTGAAATAGATGGTGACATGAGTTGAGATTGTGGTAATAATGGAGTCGTAATCGGTGTATTTGTATTAATAAATCCATCCACCCCATTGAAATCAATTGGGGTTGCGGATACACTAAGATCTAACGGCTGTTGTAGAAAATCTTCAACTTTAAAATCTTCAGGGAGCGGTAAAGTGTCAGTGTCTAAATTATCATTGTACTTATTGAGCCATTCACTCGCTTGTTTCAACGTACCTTCATTCCTATGTAGTCTATTTTGTACACTATCCATTATTTCAGTTGGCATATTATCGTTAGAAAAATTTATATTATCATTATTATCATTATTACTGTTATTGTAATTAGTGGTATTATTCTTATTATTAATAATATTATTTACAGGTCCTTCATTAAGATTATCGTAAGCATCATTTTTATTTATTAATTGAGACTCTCCAATTTTTTGATTTGGAGTTAACTGTTGAATTTGAGATATTGGATTTGATTGATAACTACCATGAGAGTGTTCTGAAGAAATAGAGTTTAATCTACGACGACCTGAAATCATATCATTTTCAATTTGATATTGTTGTTGTGCTGGTTGATTCACTCCGCTTCTTGTATAAATCGGTCCATTTGGTGATGGAACCATGGATCCTTGTGAGTTAAAATGTTGCTGACTCATATATTGTTGACCGTAAGGAGAATGTTGGGTATGCGAACCATAAAATTGTCGTGGGGCCTCAACATAATCATGTACATGTTGAATATAGTTTTTAGATGTATCAGAATTCCTATTTTCTGGACCTCTATGAATTTCTTGAATTGATGTATCTGTATTATCAGAAGGTGAAGGAACATATCCTAAATTATTCATTCTTAGTTCATTAGATGATCGACTAGTCTTCCTAGAAATTGAATGTGGACTTGTCACTTTATCGTTAGCGTTGTTAGTAATCATTAGCTGTCTTCTAGCTTGATAGGGAGCCGGAGAATAATGTTGATTCGGTGAATCATAAAATTGATTTCGTGATTGGGTAAATTGATTAATAGAACGATTGTTATAAGCATGCTGTTGTTGTTGTCGCTGTTGTTGCTGAAGCTGGAGTTGAAGGTGATGTTGTGGGCTATTTTGATAAATTTTATTGTTATTATTATTATTATTGTTGCTGTTATTATTATTATTATTATTATTATTATTATTATTATTATTAGTATTATTATTACCATTCCCACTGCCAATACCATTATTAATAAAAGCGTTATTGTTATTATTATTTCTATTATTAATAATATCTTGGCTATTGGTATAATAATTATAGCTATGATGATTTTGAGGATGTGAATTAATCTCAACTAAATCACCGTGATTTGAATTACCAATTTGTTCAATTAAGTTAGATGTATTTTTACCATAAACACTTGCTAAAAATCTCATAATTTTATCCAGAGTTTCAGATTGTATTTTATGACGTTCCCTAGCAACAAAATTTTCTTTCCACAACAATTCATTATCACGCCTAACTCTAGTCAAATCTTCAGTTATCAACATTTGATTCCTTTTCATTTGCTCTAATTGATCCAATAGTTGTTTCAAATCTACTTCATCTTCTTCATCTCTTGTTGGTTTATTTCTAACAATATTATTTAATAAATCTTCTCTTCCTCTTATAAAGTTGGGATTTTCAAATTGCCAAATTTCTTCAGTTTGATTTAATGAACCTGCATTTACATCTTGAATTTTGTGCCACCCATACATATTCAACTGCCTAACAAAAGAGGCAAAATTACTATGTTTAAAATATTTCGGTAAAACAAATTTCATAAAACTTTCACGATCGTTAACTTGAAATGCATTACCATTTTTCATCCACGAAATATAATGATCATTATTAGGATCATTAACCATTTTCCATAATTTGACAACAAAAGCTGGTCTTTTAGGTGGCACTGATGATACCAATTTTTTCTGTTTTGGTTTTTTGAATGAAGTAAGTGCTTTATTTTTATCAATTTGTGAATCTTCCAAATTATCATCATTTGATAAAGATATAACATTTGGTATATTAATTACATCATCAATATCATTATTTGCAATATTAAGTAAGTCATCTTCTGCAAAATTATTAACATTAATTGCTGCAGTATTATTATTAGTATTATTATCATTAGCATTATTATTATTATTATTATTAGTATTAGTATTATTAGTATTAATATTAATATTATTATTTTTAATCTTATTATTATTTTTATCAGTCTTATAATAATTTGATAAAGTGTAAGTTTCAGGTAAATCATTTGGTAAAAAGCTATCCTTATCAGGATTTAATGGAGTAAACCCTTGAATATATTGAGAAGAGGAAGTAGTACTAGATGGTGAATCAACTATTGGAACTTGATTGATAGCTGAGACACCATTTAAAATATCATTTTGATCAAATATACGTGAATTAATTGGAACATTAGAAGAATTTGTACCAACAAAATTAGGTGCATCAGATTCGTTTATTTTACTATTTGTTTGAGTAATTGAAGATGGTTTAATGATATCATTTAAACCATTAACATTCGAATTATAATTTTGATTTTGCGAATCTAAGCGGTGAGTAGACATTTAGTTTGGTTGAATAAGTATTTGATAAACTTTTTATTTTTTATTTTTGTTTGACTAGAAAGTTGTTTAATAAATTTTATCTTTAGATTTTTCCTCCTTATTCTTATTATACATTAATTATTTTAAGAATTGAGTAATTTTAAATTTACTCTTGTTATTATTTGTTGACCGTTGAATAAGGAATGAAGTTGTCTAAAGCGACAATTTTAGGAAAGAAACCTTCTTATACAATAATAATCGATAACTATCAATTAAAGGGATGATTATAATGTACTAGAGATCCCTATAATTTTTTTTATTGATTTAATTCCAACAAAAAAAAAAAAAAAGCTAATTGAATTATTCAGAAATATTATAAAATGAATATAGTTATATAAACCAGTAAATAACTCCGAATGAATAAAATATCAATATCAATTTTGTAGATAAATAGAAGATACCAAAATTATGTAATAAAAAATCAAAGAAGAAGCCAACAAGAATAATGTCCTTCAATTTTTGAGATATCCCCCATCAACATATTCTAGCACATTCCATCAACTTCTTGTAATTATTGTTTTGAGGGAAACTAGAAAAGCGCGGGATTTCTCCATTTTTCTCGGCATTTTCTACACAGCCTTTAATTGCGTTGATCACGTGACAGATAAGGTGTATTTATTTATTTATTAATTTATCTATTTACAGTAAAGTCTAATCTAGGTATAGTTTATACAGATATGTAATCTATGTAATCACGCTAATACCAGCGTTTCTATTCAATATACGGTTGCTATCAATTGATAGTTTTATTCTCCTCAGAAGATCCCTGTTGAAATTGTCAATATTTTCAACGTTATCAATATCATGACTTTCAATTATTGGATTAATTTCGTAATATGTCTTAATATCATTAAACTCTCCTAATAAATTTACTATAATAGCACTATTACCATTAGTAACTTTATCACTAAAATAACTACCAGTTATTTTATCATTAACTTCAAGTAATTCATCTAATTGAAATTTCATAAATTTCATATTTTCATCACCTTGATTAGTATCATTAAATTTACGAGATAATCTACTCAATTCTTTGTCATTTAACTTAAACAATGCAAAAGTTTTGAATTTCCCATACTTATTAACAATATCATTACTTCCATTATTATCAATAATTGAAATTTTCACCTTCTTATCAACTTTTTGTTTGATTTCTTTTATATTATCATTCAATTGGTTTAAATCATTACATCCAATAACAATTAAATTATTTTCAATATTGGAATTATTATTTAACAGTAAAATATCTTTCTTATTGATGTAAAAATTGGTTATAACACAAAGTTCATCTTGAAATTTAGTTAATAATTCGAATAATTTAAAATCATCCCTTTTAAAAATATCCTTTTCAACTGTTAAAACCTTACCATCAGGTAAAACACATTCAATACCAGAAATTGAATTAATATCAAATCTGTTACTAATAACTAAATTATTGAAATATGGAAGTTTGATACCACAACCTAACAAAAATAAATCAACAGAATTTAATTCATTATTCAAGATACATTCATTACTAATACCAAATTGTTTCAATTTATCATTAAGTTTTTCATTAGATATATTACTATTGAATTTGATTAAATTATTATCGTCATTATCCATAATTGGAGTTTTAAAATTGGAAAAATCAATTTGAAAGTTTAATCCAGTTTGTTGTATCTTTGAAGTTTTCGTATATACAGGAATTTTAAATTCATCACAATATTTTAAAATGATTGAAACATCATCAGTATTTTCAGGATACCAAATAAAATCTTTACCTTCCCAAGTCTCTGGATTTTTGCCAAAGAAAACATCACCTAGACCATCTTCATTATTCATAATGTCCGAAATATCATTATTACAGCATTTTTCATCATATAAAAACTCATTTTTACCATATTTCATATCAACTTCAATCCCTTTAGATTCTAGAATTCTTAAAATACATCTTTTAAACATATCATATTGTTTACCTTCTCTTTCCTTGTCAATTTGTTCATATTCTTTCAAAATTTCATAATTTGTAGTTGATTCAGCTGGGAATAATGTTCCAGGTGGTGAGTTCATAATAGTCGTTTTACCCAATGTATATCCTGCACCCATTGCACCAACAATTAAAAAAAGTTGAAATGTAAAGGAAGAATCAAATGGGGAAGAAGACTTAGATTCTTTTGTATTTCCTTTAGAAATTCCTGTCTTTGTCATCGAAGTACCATTTGATCCAGTTTTTTTAGGACCTGTAATTATATACCGTTTGGAATTAACATATTGAAGTTTGAGACCAGTTCTGATATTTTTTTTCAAAGTATTAAACATCTTTGTTGGTTATACATACAGCTTACACATAACTACAAAGAATCCCTTACATTTAGAGAACATTTTAAAATGAAATTTCCATACGATAGAAATTTGAGTGAAGTTAGGTTTTGATAAAAATATCATCGTCGATCGACTTCAATCAATATATATTTGATATGTAAGGTCGATAGTCGCATTGTATATCTGGATAATAATAAATATTGATATGTCTGTAGGACGAGTTCATATCTTTGTAAATGATCACCATAAAAGACAATATAAACTATGACATAATAAGTAAGATATAATTTTTTATTGTTTATATTTTAACGTACAATTGTATTATACTTAGGAAAAGAAAGAGGTATCGGAATTAACCATCATGATTTGTCAGATCTAATCTCATATCATTTCTTTGATTTGTAATCTAAAATTGACTTTTTTTTATTATATTTTTTATTATGATAACATTGTTATTATTTCCTACTGTTTACATTTATTTTTAGACGTTGGATGGCATGTTGTCAACGTTGGACTAAGTTTAATAGATGAAAAGTTCATTTATATTATTTCCGGAGGTTATTACCGATTGATTCATTAAATCAACTATAGAGATTAGTAATGGGTTTTTCGAATACGTTTCCTTCGCATAAGGATTGTCAATATCATGTTTTAATTATAAAAAGGATCCAACATCCTCAGGTTGAAATAAATTCTTTTGCTTGATTGTAAGATGTGATATTTAAAACAACACTAACAATTAACAAATAACAAACAAAACAAAACAAAACAAGACAAACAAAAAAAATGACATTAGCAGATTCCAACCTTTTCAAACCAATTCAAGTTGGTAACATTTCATTAAAAAATAGAATTGCTCATTGACCAAGCACAAGACTCAGAGCATCTACTGAAAATATTTCGACTGATTCAATGTTAGAATATTACAAAGAACGTTCAAAGAATAATGGTGGTTTGATTGTTTTTGAAGGTACCGCAGCTAATAAAAATTTTGGATTTTACCCAAATCAACCACTGTTTGAAACAGAACAACAAATTCAAGGTTTTAAAAAAATTGTTGATGCTATTCATGAAGAAGGTTCATATGTTTCTGTTCAAATTGCTCATCTCGGTAGAGCAGTCCCACAACCAATTGTTAAAATGTCAGGTATACCATATGTTGGACCATCTGCAATTTATATGGATGAAAATAATGAAAAATCTGCTAAAGAAGTAGGTGTTGAATTAAAAGAATTAACAAAAGACGAAATTGAAGAAATTATTGCAGGTTTTGTTGCAGCTTCCAAAAAAGCAATTAACGAAGCCAATTGTGATATAATTGAACTTCACGGTGCTAATATGTTTTTAATTGATCAATTTATTCAAGCTTCTTCAAATCAAAGAAATGATGAATATGGTGGATCCATTGAAAATAGATCTAGATTTTTATTAGAAATTGTTGATGCATGTATTGAAGCAGTTGGTTCAGAACGTGTTGCAGTCAAGTTATCACCAT
>JAJMES010000307.1:0-16739 GCA_030574275.1 Pichia sporocuriosa
GTTATAAATCAAATAATATACTTGAAATATCAACAGATCCATTATTTGAATCTTTAATTAGGAATGCGGTCAATGACATTATAAATTTAAATTCAACAAATTCAAACATTAATATAGATACAGACAATTTAAATGATATTAAATACAATATCAATCCAAATTCTAATTCATTTCCATTAATTGAGCGTCATAATATTGGTTCAATTTCAATTAAATTAAAAGAAGATGAAAATAAATTCAATATTCCTTATTATCCAAAAAATTCATGTTTGGATACATTTGATAATTTTATAAAAAATCAAGTTGATCCTGATATGTCAAAACATGCTTTTATGACTAAATTAATATCATCTATAATTATAAAACTTGCAGATACTCCAATTTTACCATATGATGTACGTAACATGTTTGAAACGCTTAAAGATAATGTTAATGAGGTCAAAGAATTTTCGAAATCAATTTCAACTGATGATAACTCAATGATAATTGATTTTGTTGAAATCGATCATATGCTTGATGCAGTAATGATTATAGCTTCACAACATGAAGCATTTGTCACAACTTGGTCGGATATTTGTGATGATGGATATGGTTCTGAACCAAATTTATTGAGCGTAAATAGATGGGATTGGAATTCAAAATTATTGATTTTAAATAAAATAATACTTAATATGGATGGCGTATTCGATCATCCTTGGCAACATAATGTATTATATGGTATAGAGAATGATCCTGAATTAAGATATCAAAAAGACATTACTAATATTGATGTAAAGCAAAATTTACCTGGTGTTTGGAATGCAATTGATAAAGGTGATTGGGTGAATGCACAGGTTCAAATTAATATAGTCTCAGAAATGCTTGATCGTTGTATGCAATTATTTCAATATTGATGATTATGATTATACGGCTTAGATAAATAAATGGATAAATGAATGATTTAATGAATAAATGAATGTATTTTTAATGTTCCCTCTCCTTTTTTTTTTATTTTTTTATGGGTGTTTTTTTTACTGTTAAATAGCTGTTATAAAATTTTTTTTATTTATATTAGATTTAGAATGACTATGGGATTTATATGATTATAATTCTAATTATTTCTATATTTTTATTTTTAATGTTCCGATAACATAGTTACAGTGAGTAATCTCCCCAAAGGGGTGTCAGGGGTTTGTTACATAGGTGGTATTTCAATGACCTTGAAAGTATACACAAACAACCTTTAATTCCTATTTCCGCCACCATTAGCTTTACGTAGTACATTGATAACTATCTTCCCATTTAACCATTTTACCACCTAGAGGAGCATTTAATATTGTGATATAATATCATGCAATGTTGATCTGATATCACCAAACTTATCAACAACATTTTGCTTTACCAAATTATCAACAGACAATAATTCAACAATATCACAAATTGAAACCACAAATTTTAGTATTTTGAGTGACATTTTAACAGGATTGTCAACGATATCATTAAAAACCGATAAGTTTTCTTTTAATTTTTGTTGGAAATTTTCAGTTGATTCATTGATAAATGTTTTAATTGTTTCTTCAATAATCAAACCTGGAAGTGTATTACCCAATGAAGATTTGAATGGAATTTCTGAAGCCAAGGAACACCATTGTTCATGATTACGATTAAATTTATCATTGTCATTTTTATTATTGAATAACAAAACCAAGGTATTGACAGTTATGAAATCTTTAATTTCAGTATTCAACTTGTTCATTATTGAATGAAAATGTAATAAGGATTGTGAAACTTTACCAGTATAATCTCCTGATTTAAGATTTGGAATTTTAAATAAAATTGAAAATTTTGAAATCAAGTTTAATGTTGACAAGGAATTATATTTTTCATTTGTTGGTAAAGTCAAAGTGTCATTTGATTTTGAAAGTAATTCCATATCAATATCAGGTAAACGTTTGAAGAAAATGAATAAAAGTAATGATATTTCAAAATCTATATTAATTTTTTGAATAAATTTCGATAGGCATAAACCCCAATTTGATAATTTGAATGGATATTCAGTAATAAATTGATAAATAATTAAAGTTCTTAATAAAGAAGTTGAAATAATTTCGTGATTTGAATAAATACCAACAGAAGTTTTGGAAGTTGATTCTTCAATGAATGTGTCATTTAAATTATAAAAAACTGATGCAATATCAAAAGATTTTGCAGTTGTATGTCTAACAGTTAACGATTTGATCTTCATATAAACTGGGGGTGTCAATTTAAAATCTAGTTCATGTAATTTTGCTCCATTATAATAAGTTCTTAATATTAATTTTTTACCTAGGAAATATCTGGTTAATGAACTTGTGAATAAATTAATTAAAATTTCTTTAAATTTTAATGAGGTATTATTTGTAACAATTTTTTCATAGATTGGATCAACATATACATCAATTGGTAATCTTTCAACAAAATTTGAAGACATGAAAGATTCAACTAAATTAAAACAAGTTAAACCAATTGATTGATAAAAGTAAAATTCATCCGGTAGATGAATTCCAAATAATTCAATCAACTTTGATGGTAATTTTTTTTCAGTTAAATTTTTAACAGTTGTTGAATTGTTATTATTATTATTACTATTAATTTGGATTGGTGTATGTGGTTGAATCAATAAAGAACCATTAACTTCAATTATCAAAGGTTCGATTCTACCATTAACCTTTAAAACTGGACAAAAATCCAAAATTGAACAACCTGCAATTAATGTATTCAATTTATCAGATTTTGAAGATAAAGTTGAATAAACATCATGAAAATTTTGACATAATGAAATAAAATCCAAATTTTTTTCATTAATTAATTGAAATGGTTGAAAGCAATTACCAACACACATTGAAATATCCCTAAATTGTTTAAAATTTAAATTTAAATCATGCAAAACTTTTTTATTTTCTAAATAATTAAAAGTATTTGTTTGGAAATCTATCTTTAATATGAAATTTTCTAAATTTGAAAATAATAAACAATCAGTCGATGAAAAGATACAATTGATTAAACCAATTTTCCACATATAAAATAATTGATGATGTTGAGTAAATGGACTAATTAAAAATTCAATTTCATTATTTTGTAAAATTATAACTAATTTATCCATTATATATCTAAATAATAAAGGATTTTTCAAATCTCTCAAACTAGTTGTAAAATTATTAGAATTTTTATTAATTGATTCCCAAGCTTGTTTTAAATGATTTTCATATGGCAATAAATCATTCTGTTGAATATAATCATATTGACTTATTGATTTCAAACCTGGTAATACAAAAATTGGTTTTATATTGAAATTTTTCAAAGATGAAACATGTGAATTAATTTTCTCCTCTAGAGAAACAGGGGACCCGCCCAATGCTTCAAATGCAGGGTTCAAACCAGATGCTAACAATGTATTAAAATAATGCTCAGCATCAATTCCAATAACGGTATTTTTTATACTTTCTAATGAAAGTGAATCTGTGAATGGTTCAAATGATTTAATTGGCATAATAACCTATCAATATCCTTCTCCTTAATAGTATTGGAATAATTGGATAAAACTAAATGTAAATTACAATAAAGAAAACGACAAATAAACAAACAAATTGGTAAAGAAATAAATAAAAATTTCCAATTCGAAGAAAATGAAGGAAAAATCTAAAAATCTAAAAAATTTTAAAAATTTTTTTAAAAAAAAAAGAGGTAAATTGTAAGGTGTACGGATGTTTGTGATATTCTTTTTTTTTAGGAAACGTGTTTTTTTTTCTGTAACTTCAATTGATTTGGTTGGAATTTTATATATATTGACACCGTTGATGATGTTCAATTATTGGTTTATATAGTATATCAAGTCTATTCAGTTCATCTATTGTTTTCAATTAAATATGAAATTGGGAATAGTTTGTTCAATTTTGATATTATGTCTAACACAATTTTGTCTTTCACTTACATATGAAAATGCATTGAGTTCATTAGGTAAAGATGGTCTATTACATATTAACGACAAAAATTATAAGAAACTTATCAAGAATGAAAACTTTAACCTTATAGTTTTCCTTACTGCAGAAGATGCACGTGTTGGCTGTACATTATGTAATGAATTTGGTCCAAAATATAGAACGATTGGATATCAATTTAATGAAATGTTGAAAGATTCAAATAATGGCTTGTTAAATCAAATATTGACAAATCCAAATGACAAAAGTAGGGTAATTTTTGCAATTTCTGACTTTTCAAATTCTAATTCATATTTTCAACAATTAGGTTTGACTGCTGTACCAAGATTGTTTCTTTATGAACCTGGTAAAGGTCCACAATTACAGACTTTTTCAAATGAATTCTCATTCTTGACATCTGAGAATACCGATGATTTCCAAAGATGGGTAGTTCAAAATATACCTGGCTTAAATCTTGATTCATTGAATTTTGAACCACCGGCTTCAAAATCTGTTCTTTTCACATTTGCTATTATGTTGCTTATGTTAACCATAGTTTTCTACAAATTCCAATCTAAAATTTTGTCAATATTCCAAAATAGAATAGTTTGGGAATTTTCTTCTATTTTACTTATCATTTTGTTTATATCTGGTTACATGTATAACCAAATTAGGAATACTCAAACTTTCAAGAAAGATAGAGACGGTAATATCGAATATTTTGCGACTGGTCATAACACCCAATATGGTGCTGAAACTCAAATCCTTTCAATAATTTACGGTGTTCTTACCGCATGCTTATATGGTATTATAAAGTATTTACCATTATTAAAAGATTCACGTTTAAAACTTATAGGTACACTTACTTGTTGTTTTATTGCGTTCTTTTCATACAGCTATATCGTTCAATTTTACCATTATAAATCACCTTCATATCCATTCTATTTATGGAAACCTTGAAATATCGAAACTTTTATCATCATTTTTGTATGTTTATGTTTATATTTATATATATAGAACCAAAAGTAGAAAACCTTATTTAATTTAAACCCAAATTACCTTCTATTCGACAAATTCTGGCTTCGACCCGGTCAATAATCTTCTCAATACTTTTCAATTTTTTACGTATTTGAATCACCCTTTCCAAATATGATTTTAAATCTATCTCATTCTCAACATTGTTATAATCTATCCCCATTCCATCTTCGCCTTCTTTTGTATCTGTTTCACCATTGCTTGTTATATTACCACCATGCAAAATTTGGTCATCTAATGGGAAACTTCCAGATCTTAAATTATTTGCCGTGTTCATTATAGTACGTTCCATTTTGTACAATATCGTATGTAGAATCATTTGTGATTCATACAATGATTTCAAATTTAAATTGAGTGTTTCTAATGGTGTTTCCAATAACGATTGCACCGTCAATTCTATTGGATGTACCGTGGATATCTCATCACTATTCATCTTAAATCCATAATAATTTAATCCTTCTTATTTCTACTTATCCTTGTCGTCTATTGTACAGTTGAATGAAGAAAAGATGTCCTTTCCATACCACATGAAAAACACACATTTTCACTACACGCTCTCTTTTGTTTGTTAGCACTTTTTGTCCTGTAGTATTATTATATATATATATATATAGCCATCCGGTTTGGAGGATATATGCTGGTTTCGATTTATATGAATAGATAGATAAACATGCTACGTAGTATGATAAAAAATACGAGATGCTATTCAAGCATTCCCAACTCAAAGCCTCTTTTGATGGATATCTTACCGTCGAAGAAAATTATATCACGTTTACTATTTGATTATGATGCCAAATTTAATATTAATAAATACCTCCCAGTTATTGAATCCATATACGATATACCATCAGGTGGAAAACCTGAAATACCAGAAAAGTTTAAGGGGAACGATTTACTGATTTTTCAGCGTGTTTTAGCTCAAATACGGAAACAAACACATACGATTAATCCACTACTGTTGTCATTAGAGAATAGTTTAATTGAATATGCAGCCGAAAGAGGATCAAGAGATGCATTATGTACATTATCATTTATGGCTTTGGATGAATCAGGTGATGGTTGGACTGATGATGATAAAATAACTGCAAAGAAATATATAAAAGAATTAATGGAATTGGAACACCCCTTGGCATTTAAACTTGCTGCTGATCGTGAACTGAAAAATTTCACAAGTCTAACTGAAGGAGAAGGAAAAAAAGAAGAAAAGGAAATTAAATCAGAAATAATTGAAACCCCAACATCTGATTTGAATTTTTCAAATTTAACTTCATCACCAAAACAGCTGTCTCGTGCAATTTCATTATACAATCATTTTTTGAAGTTAGATTCCAATTCAACAGTTGCTTCTGCAGCACATCGTAGTTTGGGAATGATCTATTTTAGGACACAAGATTTGATCAAATCAGAAGAACATTTTGAACATGCAGTTCATCTAGCACCCGTGTCTGATAATGCACAAGCACATTTCTTTCTCGGTTTATTGAATGAATTTGAGCCCACAAAGGCAAGACACCATTTCCAATTGGCTGCTAGTGAAGGATACAGGGAATCTTTTGAAAATTTAGGATATTTAGAATTAAACGTGTTTCATGATGTCGATAAAGCTAGAGAATGGTTCCTTCTCGGAGCTGAACTTGGTGTTTCTATATGTATAGTTGGATTATTTGACATTGCCTACCGTAAGAATGATTGGAATACTGCAAGGAGTATTATAAAGAAAGCTGAAAAACAGGGAATAAGTGATATTTTAAGGCAAGCTCGTAAAGATAATGTTGAAAAAGTGGAAAGTGAAGTTTTGGATATTGAAAATTTTGTTAATAATAAAGAAACTGAAGCTTCAGATGTTGAACAACAACGTAAGTCAAGGTGGGATCTATAAAAAATGAAAATAAATGAAAATAAATAATATTACATGTATATACCTATATAAATTAATGAGACATTTTTTATTTAGAATATTTCAAAACTAATAAGTCCCCCTCCCTACGACTATCCCAATGGCCATGGGAATTCCATATATTTTCAACAATCACATAGTGCCCTCCAAGATAATCTCTAATATCTTGGTTATTTCCCCACAAATCCTCAAACATCACAATATAATGTGGCCATTTATGTGGCCATTGCACATGTTCAGATTGTACATTATCAACATCTATCTCTTCTGGAAAGTTTTCCTTAATAAATAAAATTGGATTGTCATAAAAATAGTCAGATTCATCCATATACGTATCAACAGAAGATCCAGGCTGGATATTCCTTGACAGCGGTGGTTCACATGTGAGGAACCAGATATTCACTTCAGAATCTTGTAAATGGAAATGCGACTGGAATGGTGTTGAATGACATGGAGTCAAAAATCCAACATCAATTATACCCTTGTCTTCTGCTATTATTCTATTTCGCAATAATGTCGGTAGTTGTAGTTCTCCAACTTCATGATATTGGGTAAAATAAAATCCAATTAAAATTGAAGTTAAAATTGTTTGTATACATATAAATTTCATCAATTTACTCGATAATCTCCTAGAAATCTGTATAATACCGAATGCAGAGTAAATTAATAATATAGGCATAATTGGATAAATAAATCTGAATTCTTTATGTGGTATCATGGTAAATACCAAAACATAAGTTAGTAATAAACCTTTTAAATTTGAAAAAGGTGATTTCAAGATTCCGTATATGAAAAACGGTAAATAATTCAATAACAAAATTGGAATTGCCTGAAAGAAATAAAAATCTAAACGAGAAACACCATAAAATGATGACAGACTATCAGAAACGTTGAATTTGAAAAATGCCAGCAATGGGAATTTTAGAGATCCATAGAACTTATAGTTTAAAATAATATCAATAACAAATACCGTTAAACCGATAAAGATAGAAACTATAATATATTTTGGATATTTAAAAAAAAGTGGTGGTAACGTATAAAGCCAAATAATTGCATTAGTCGGTCTAATCAAACAAGTAAATGCTGCAATCAACAAACATTTGAAATAATCAAATATTTCAAAGTAATATAATGCAGTAATTGTAAGAGTCAATTCAAGTGAATTCGAAAAAGATCTAGTCCAGCAATACCAATTCCAAGCTGATAATAAACTCATATAAGATACCAATTTGGCAAATTTTTTATCATTAAACTTTGCAAAAATATATTGATAAAGATAATAATCACCAAGAGAGGCTATAATTGCATTGATGAGTTTTGGACCCACAAGTACATAATCGTAATCAAATTTGAAAAATTTCACAATCCAATATGGGAACATATACAGTAAAGGATGTAAATATGATCTCAATCCCAATTGCCACTCCCAAGTCAAATAACCATAACCAAATACAAAACTGTGTGCTGGTTCTAAAGCTTGCCAATATTCATCAGCTTGAAAGAATGTATTTATAGTTAGTGCATTGAAAAGTCTCCATGTAAAAATTAGCAGAAAGCTTGGATCGGGGGTTTTTTTCAACGAGAGATCAAACCAAAGACCATATTCTTTTCCATTTCCAACAATTTCATCATCACCTTTCTTTACCATTTCTTAAAAAAAAAAAAGAGGGGAAATAAAGGGAAAGAAAAAACAAGATGGTTAATGTTGTACAGAAGACAAAAACAAGATAACCAATTAGTAGTAACAATAAAATATGATCTCTACAGAAATGGTTTAAATCCGCAGAGCTGTTTGTCCCAGCCTGTTTTTCTTTTGTTTTTTTTTTTTTTTTTCTTTTTCTTTCCTTGTTTTTCCTTTTCAATTTGTTTGTTTGTTTAATTTGTTTGTCTTTGCAAGGGGGGATTTTTGTAAATGAATATCTATCAATTGCTGTTCTTATAATATTATAAAAATAGAATGGTTGATGAAAATACGAATACAAATATAAATACAACTACTGGATTATCATTGTTAGATTCTGGGTTTTCTGAATCTGATACTTCACTTGCAATATCTTCAATAGATAACAATTTACTAAGTAGTAAAGGTTTGAATTTACGATCAGCTAGTTCCATAAACAACAGAGATAATGAATTAAAAATTCCTCAACTTAGGAATACAAATATAGATGTCCAAAATAAAAATACCAAATCCATTGATTGTTCATCATTTTTTGAAAATTCAAATTTGATAAGGACTCCAGTTACACAGTTTAATTTTAATAATAATGGTAAATTTAGTAATGAAAACAGTAAAGAAGAATTTCTTTCTGAATTATATACAACTCCAGACTCAAATATTTTTAAAAATAATTTTGATGAGCCAGATACCCCAATAACGCCAATTTCACCATATTTTCATCAATCAAGAGATAAAATTAAAATTTTCAATAAATATCTATTGAATGATGTACATCTTGAAAAAATGGTATTACTTCCTGATATATTCAATCTAAATTTAAATGAAAAGATAGGCAAAGGTTCAAATGCATTTGTTTATTCATGTAAATTATCAACATTTGATGAAACCGATAATTCATTTATTACAGCAGTTAAAATTCCAATTTCTAAGAATAAAGTTAAATATATTATACAAGAGGCCAAATTTATAATTAAATTAAGAGAATATCAAAATGAATGGTTTAAAATAGAAAGTCGATATTATCCATTTATTGATTGTTATGGTATCTATTATTTAAATAAGGAAAAATTCCCATTATTCAATAAAAATGATGAATTACCATGTTTAATAATGAAAAAGATGGATATTGGATTAGGTGAATATATTAAAGAATATAAATATAAATCATCCAATGAAAATTTAAAAATACCATTTAATATATGGTGTAAACTTTGTCAATCAATTTTTGATGTATTATCAATATTGAAAAGATTAGATTGTGTACATTGTGATTTAAAACCTGATAATATAATGGTTTCTTGTTTTGATGTTATTAATGATAATGAACCTATATTTAAAGTTATTGATTTTTCATCAGCTAATGAAGTTTGTAATTTAACAAAATGTCCTGATATGACTCTACAATATACAGCACCTGAATTATTAGATTTTAGTAGAAAGCAATTACCGACATTTCAAAGTGATATTTACAGTGCCGGATTAGTTTTACTAGAGGCAGCTACAGGTTCTGCACCATACTCAACAGCTGGATATGATCATTTTTATCTATTGACTGTAATCAAAGAGGGTAACGTGTTTGAGTGGTTATCACCAGAAGATAATAATATTTTAAAGCATCAGCCGATTGTGAAAAGACTTTTACAAAGATTACTCGTTGATAGATGCACCATTGAAGAAGCCAAAGAAGAATACAGGACAAAAATTATGGATATATATAGATAGAAATTGGTTAATATCGAGGTAGTAATAGTAATAGTAGTAGTAATAGTAATGTTTATAAGAAATGTATAATGAGAAATCGACGCGGCTTGGGGCAAAAAATCGACGCTTTTTTTTTTCTTTTTTTTTCTTTTTTTTTCTTTTTTTTCTTTTTTTTCTTTTTTTTCTTTTTTTTCTTTTTTTTCTTTTTTTTCTTTTTTTTTGTTATTTATTTATTTATTTTATTTATTTTATTTATTTACTTAGTGAATGAATGTATTGTTGATTTGTTTGTGCCTTTTTTTTTGTTAGCTTTTTGAGTAATGGAACATTTAGGAACACATATAGTGACTATCTGTTCTTTCTTTTTATTCTTGGCATATAATTTAATATAGTATAACATTTTGGAACTGGGAGGAATGTCATCTTTGGCACATACCTCTTCATCAGGTGGAATACATACACCGATAGTTGAGTTTCAGATATCTCAAACATCACAAACATCACCATCACCAATACCATCACCGTCAACATCAACAGCAGGAACAACAACAACAACAACAAAAATGACAACAGTGCCAGCTTCAGAAGTGAATACATTGTCAGGATCAACACCTGCCGGAATAGATACATCATTAGATGCTGCGCAGCTTTATATTGCAAACAAGGAACCTGTTATGAATGTATCGCCATCAATTCAATCTTTTTCAATTCCATCAACACATGAATCAGGAAAATTATTTGAATCACATGAAAATTTAGATAATAGTACCACTACTACACATAATAAAAATATATATCCAAATGATCATTCAAATACTAGCTTTCAAGGATTATCGGTAGATACTTTCCATTCCGGAGATATTCATCAGATTGAAGATGTCAGTCTACCATTACAACCGACACAATCTGAAATAAACAATATTCTATCTGAATTTCCAGAAGAGCTTTTAAACGATCGTACTAATATTATTAAAGCTGAAGAAGAAACAGAAACGGTGCATTTAAACCCATCACCCAATAATAATAATATAATTAAGGTTAAAAATGAATATTCAAATGACTATATATTTGATAAATCTAATATAATTGACCCAATAAACAGTAATAGTTTAAATGAAAATGAAATCAATAATAATGGCAATACCATCACCACCACAACCACCACCACCACCACCAGCACTGCTGCCAATAATAACAATAATAATAATTCTACTATTAATACCGAACAAGAACAAAAAATTCAAGCATATGCAATGTTAGATTTTGATTCTTTTACTTTTTATGTTCAAACTATGCAGATACTACTTGGGCGTATGGTTGAAGGTGATTCATTAACTGATGCATTGGATATTCATTTAGGTAATCAAAAAGCAATATCACGAAGACATGCTAAAATTTTTTATAATTTTGGTAATCAAAGGTTTGAATTGAGTGTATTAGGACGAAATGGTGCATTTGTTGATGGTAATTTTGTTGAAAAAGGTGTTACTGTACCATTGACAGATGGAACCAAAATTCAAATCGGTGAAACTGAATTTGCATTTGTTCTACCCAAAAAGGAAAAAGATATTAACACAAATATTTCAACTGATAATATTGATAATTTAGATAGCTTAGTAGCTAATTTTGATGAAATTAAGAAAAATATACAAGATGATAAATTATTACTGGAAAAAGATCCAAATGTTTTAAATTTAATGTTTGATACAGATAATGAAAAATTACGTGAATTAGAAATTGAAAAAGAAATTGGTAAAGTTCTTGAACGTGAAAGTAAGGAAGAAAAATTAAGACAAAAACAAAATGAAGTAATTGATGATAAGAAAGAAACTAGTAAAAGTAAAAAGAAATCAACTTCAACTTCAAAATCTAAAAATTCGATTGATTCAGATATGACAGCACCAACACCAACATCAACAACAACAACAGCAGCATCAGTTAAACCAGAACCTAAGAATAAAACGAAACCAAAGAGACAACCAAAAGCTAAAAAGAAAGTTTATACACTTGAAGAAATACCTGAACAATATAGATCAAAACCTAACCTTCCTTATTCTATATTAATAACGGATTGTTTGAGGCAAAAAGGTACAGAAAGAGGTATGTCACTGTCAGAAATTTATAAAGGAATACAGGATTTATATCCATATTATTTTTACTGTCCTGATGGTTGGCAAAGTAGTGTTAGGCACAATTTATCATTGAATAAATCATTTAGAAAAATATCCAAAGAAGGTAAAGGTTGGTTATGGGGTGTTAATGAAGAAGTAATTGCTGAAAAAGATAGAGCTAGACAGAAGCAATTAGAAAATGCAAAATTAAAGGGGAAGTCATTATCTCATCAAAAGACTGTTCAACCTACCAAACAAGTTCAACCTAATCTTCATATTCATGCTCCAACCGCAATTTCGAATGTCACTGATAAGGCTATACCTGTTCAAACATCAAATTTCAATATTAATGTTCCGTATCCACAGCAACAACCATATCCACAACAACAACAACAACCCTATCCGCAATCACAACCGCAATTGCACCCACAACAACAACAGTCACAACAACAACAACAACAACCACACCCATACTCCCAACCACATCAAAATATTCATGCCATTACACCTTTAAATCCAAATTTGAATTCAAATCTTGTAAATACTAATTCAATTTCAAATCTCAATGCAAATATTCATCAAAACACAAATACGAACACAAATAGCACCATAAATACAGATCATACATTTGCTTCAAATACAGATGCTCATCTCTTTTCAAATATAAATACGAATTTAAATACACCAAATGCGAATTTCCATCCTTCCTCACATACAAACCTTCATCCACTTCCAAATACAAATGAAAATATAAATAATCACCCCAATGAAACCTCAGTGCTTAATATCAATCCTAATGCTGATCCTAATGTAAATCAAGATATAAATCCTCACCCAATCCCGAATGTGACTTTGAATACAAATACTGATTCGAGTCGTATTTCAAATGCAAATAGCAAAGCTGTCGCCAAACCTGCAAATGCTTCGACTAAATCAGCCAAACAAACAACAAAGACAAAGGCAAAGGCAACAAAAGTTGCGAAGGCAACAAAGACAACAAAGGCAACGAAGTCAGAAACAAGTACTAACATGTCCGCAAATACAAAGAAAGCTTTAGCATATTTGCAAAAAGAATTGATATTTTTAACTAAATCAAGGAAGATGTATGATAGAGTGACATCGACTGAAATTCTTACAAAGGCATTGGCAATGACAATCTCACAAGTTGATCAAGCAGCAAAAAATTTCTCTATCAAAGGTTTTCCACTTGTTACATTGATTGATAAAAATCCTGGTCATGTTACAAAAATCTTGACTGCCGCTCTTAATGCTGCTACCCTTCAAATTTGTAAGCAGAAAGGTTTGACACCACATTTACCATCTAAGACTTCGCCACAGCCTAAACCAGAATCAGCTTCTTCATCTACAGAACCAACCACGCCTCGAACCACGACAGAAACTGCAAAGGGAACAGGAAACACAACTACAATTCCAGATGGAACAGGAACCACAACTATGACTGCAACTGCAATTGCAACTCGAACTACAACAGTAACATCAGCTCCAACAACAGTACAAATAACCAACAAACCTATCACATCTTCTCTAGCTTTACCAAAATCATTGGCTAACGAGCAAACGACTGAATCCATTAAACCAAAGAATGTTCCTATTCAACATATTAAACAAGAACATCGTGAAGTTCGAGAACCAATATTTCATAAAGTTACACCAAATCCAAATATAAATGTAAATACAGGAAATATCAATGAAAATTTATCAGCTGTGTCATCACATCAACAGACTTCATCTACTGCCACTGCAACTTTTACGGAATCACGTGGATCATCTGTTTCAAATGAAGAGGGACAATCTTTGCAATCATTGAAAACAAAGAATATATCGTCTTCATCACTTAAATCTTCAACATTACCGGTATTGGATTCCAAACCAAGCAGTGGACCAGTCGTCTATCAATTTTCTAAGGCAGGAGTTAAGCCAACTTTTAAACCTACAACTAAACCAATTTTTAAACCAGCGGTAAAACCTATCAGTGGCGCATCTGTTAAATCACTAGGTCCATCTCATCCAGCAGTTTTGTATCCACCGGGTGGTAAACCAATGAATATGAAATTAGGAAGTATACCAGGTATAGGTATCGTGAAACCACAGTTTTATGCCAAAGGTAAATCACCAGTTTTTGATTCAAGCAAGCCAAGTTCAACTGAAGATACCAATGAATATGACGAGATTAAACGGAGTATTGCAAAATTTGGAAAACCTACAACTAAGCCAGTCACAGTAGTGGTTAAAAGTATAGAACCCATCCAGAATGTTGATAATAATGATGAGAATTTACAAGTAATTGATTCCGTAAACGTCACTGATGATAATAAGGATGAAAAAAATCAAGATAACAACAAAGTTGCAGATACTATTACAGTCGAAAACAGTAATCAAGACGAAGATGGCAGTGGAGAAAATAAAGATGCTAACAATAATAAGAGCTCCGAGGGTAGTAAAGAGGATAATGATGAGAACGCCGATGAGGTCAAAAATATCATCGATAAGAATGAAATTAATACTGATATAAGTAAAACGGTGGAAGCCAAAGTATCAGACAGTATTACGGCTGGAAATGATCTTAACGATAAAGTTCCTATTCAAGACAATAATGATGATAAAGACCACGAAGATAATGATAGTGAAAATGATACTGAGAATGCCGGAAATAATGATGTAAATAAAAAGGCTGAGGATGGAGACTCGGATAAGAATATCAAAGAAATGGCAAACACAGCTGATGTCAAATCAGAAACTCAGGACGAAAGAAAGACAGAAGAATCTGGAGAAGTTAGAGAAGTTGAAGAAGTCGCAGAAGGCGAAGAAGGCGGAGAAGCTGAGGATGAGTTTAATGATGAACTACACATGATGCTGGCAGATTTAGAGAAAGAACACAAAGAAACACCATCCCCTCAATCAACGCCGGTAAACTCATTGGTAGATAACTCTGAAAGATTATTGGAAGAATCACACATAGACGAAAATTCCAGTTCGGGAACAGTGAATCAATTGAGTAGAAAGAGATCATTTGATAATGCATTGAGTGCTACATTAGATGTTGAAGCAGATGATCACATTGAGATCAAAACCGAACCAGATGGATTTATTCAAGATAAGAAGGTGAAATTAAATTGAAATTTTAATTATCTATTCCTTTTTCCTGCCCTTTTGTTTTCACCATGATATTAATATCATTATTATTCTTTCCTTATATAATGTATACTAGTATTAATTAAAATAATTAAATTAAAATAATTAAATTAAATTTTGTACAATTTATCTGCCATAATTTTAAATCTTATAGAATTCTATAAAAAGATATAAATCAACCTTTAACGTTATTAAAAGAACCTTCTTTTTCTTTGATTTCCCAGAATAAAGGACCCACATCAAAGTTACCATGGAATTTCCAGCCTTCTTCAGTAATATGATATAAATTAATAGAACCACCAGAATATGCATCTCTGTGTGCAGCGGCTAAAATTGATCTTTTACCTAAATACAAAGCTTCTTCAACAGTTAAATCCCATTTATAATTTGAATCTAACACACCATATGCAAAAGTTTGACCTGAACCAACACAAAATAAATCACCCTTTAATCGTGTACCATCTGAATCAACATAAAAAATTGTTGGACCTTCCTTTGGTGTACAACCACAAACCATTGTACCCATTGAAAGACCCATACCTTTATAACTATAAACTAAATTTGATAAAATTTTAGAAGCAGCAGCAACTGTAATACGTTCTTTATTACGCAGTTCATGTAAACGACATTGTGTACCTAACCAAGTTTCCCAAAATTGACAATCTGCAGCACCACCAGCCATAGTACCCAAAAGCATTGGATTAATTTCAATAACTTTCTTAACCGTTTGTGAAGCAATCCAATTACCAGCAGTTGCACGTGAATCAACTGCAACTATAATACCACCTTGAAAACGGAAAGCTAAAGTAGTTGTACCATGGGCAATTTTAATTGAACAATCAGGATTTGTTTCATCATCTGTATGAGCACGAAGAAAATCAGTTGGTTGAGATATTGGCGGTACTGTTATCGAAGGTGAAAGAGTTGACAATGATGGCGTAATTGGTGCAAATGTTGAATTGTAATCCATTAATTCTTTATCGATCGAACTTTGGAAGGTATATTTTGAGGCAATTTCATTTATAGACATTTTTGCTTTATAGATAGATATGTAGATATGCGTCTAACAGTAAGAATTGGAAAAAAAGAAAAAAAAAAGAAAAAAATATTAAAAGAATTGCAACTATCTATAGATATGTTCATATCAATTCCTATCTAGAGAGGTATAGATACATGTCGTATTTCGTTATTTTTTGTCTACTTTTGGTGATGAAGTAAATAAAATA
>JAJMES010000307.1:16839-29717 GCA_030574275.1 Pichia sporocuriosa
TTTTTTTTTTTTTTTTTTTTTTTTTTTTTTTTTTTTTTTTTTTTTCCAATTTTCGCTCCACTTGTGCTTAGATGATGAAAAGTAAAGTTACAACAATACAGAACTGTGGTTTATTATATGTTGAAATTAATCCAAAATTCTTTAAAATTTGTTTAATATTTTTTAATTTCCTTTTTTAAATTTTATTCTAAAAAGACAGAAGCAAACTTACATACACAACTCTAAAAATGTCTGACAAATCTTCCAATGTTATGAGAGAATTAAAGATCGAAAAATTGGTCTTAAACATCTGTGTCGGTGAATCCGGTGATAGATTAACTAGAGCTTCAAAAGTTTTAGAACAATTATCTGGTCAAACTCCAGTTCATTCTAAGGCAAGATACACCATCAGATCATTCGGTATTAGAAGAAATGAAAAGATTTCAGTTCACGTTACCGTTAGAGGTCCAAAGGCTGAAGAAATTTTAGAAAGAGGTTTAAAGGTCAAGGAATATCAATTAAAGGCAAGAAACTTCTCATCTACTGGTAACTTCGGTTTTGGTATTCAAGAACATATTGATTTAGGTATTAAATATGATCCAAATATCGGTATTTACGGTATGGATTTCTACGTTGTTATGGGTAGAGCTGGTTTCAGAGTTGCAAGAAGAAAGAGATGTAGAGGTACCGTTGGTAAATACCACAAGGCATCAAAGGAAGATACTATTAACTGGTTCAAGGCTAAATACGATGCTGATGTTATCGGTGCTTAAATTTCTTAGTTTAAAATAATATAATATATATTAATTTATAAAAAAATTTTTATATTGAAAAAAAAAAGCAAAAGAAACAAACAAACAAACAAACAAACATTAAAAGAGCAAAAAAAAAAAAAAAGGTTATTAGTTATCATTATTATTAAAAGCTGTAATTTGTAAATCAATAAGTTGATTAATTTTTTCATTCCATCTATTATACAGAAAATCATTAATCGGTTTGAAATCTATCGATTGTTTTTTACGTTTTTTGGAAACATCATCTAAAATTTTCCTCTTTTTTGATAGTAAATTATCAAGTTCATCTAATTTATGTTTTAATTGATGTGATTCAATAATTAGTAAATTGTCAATAACTTGAGAATTAGAAACTATTTGATTAATTTGATTATTTCTTAAATTTCTTAAACTTGAATAACTTGCAAGTAATTTTAAATCAATATTATTATTATTACCCGTATATTTATCCTTTAAATCATATTCCATAAATGGTTTCAAACCATTTTCTGATATAGGCAGCAACTTTGAGTTATGTTCAGACAATGAATCATTATGGTTATAAGAAATACGTTTATGTAATATATTAGTATCTATTAGAGATAATTCTTTATCTATTTCATTATTTATCAACTTTAGAAAATGATCATCTAAATCTGTCCTATCAATTGTTGGTATAAAATCCATTTCATCAAGTTATTCCAATCAATACATAATAAAGTATAAAAAGAGATAAATAAAATAAAAAAAAATAGAAATAGAAATAGAAATAGAAACCCCCCAAAAAAAGAAAGAAACGGAACAAAAAAAAAAAAAAAAAGCCACCGTCGATCGACTCTACAACTACACGTGATCTCCTCATATAACTTTTTTTCCCTTTTCCCCTTCTACGCCCCATTCAATTATTCCTTCCTTCCCTTTATAGAAGCCCCCCCCCTTTTTTTTTTAGGTCTCTTTTAAATAGGGAACCCTGTCACCCTTGAATTGAATGAGTTATTTTTTCCTTCTTTTTCTCTTTTTTTTACTGTTCTTTTTTTTGACATTCTTTTACCTTTTGTATTATCATTTTATAAGATATTATTATTAAATATATATAACAATTAAACTTTTTTTCAAAGATGTCAAATGATATCAATAAAGAGAAAGATTCATCAAATAATTCTATAAATTATATTGATCCAATTATAGATCTAACTCAAAATAAACCTTCAATATTTAAAAGAAGAGTATCATTTGATAATTATCAACCTGATATTATGAATTCATTAATATCTTCAACAAAAAATTTATCTTTATATTCAACTTCATTACCAACCAATAATACACAATTATACTCCGAAAGACAAAAATTAGATGATTCCACGCATCCGAATTCGCACCAATTTAATAAGCCCACATCGATACTAAAAAGGAAAAAAATTGATAAGGAAAAAGATGACCTCAATTATGTTGATGATCAAAATTTTAATTTCGCTTCTTATAATAAGCAACCTATTAGTTCATCAAAAAATTTAACAATTAATAAATCTTTATTAAATAATAATAATAATAATAATAATAATAATAATAATAATAATAATAATAATAATAATAATAATAATAATAATAATAATAATTCTAACAATAATAATGGTATCATTAATAATTTCGCATTATCACCCACAAACTCCATCAATAACATTCGCAAGAAATCATATAGTGAAATGTCCGATAATGAATTACTCGCATTGGATTCTCAATTCAATATCAGATCCGTTGACATTCAAAAGAGTTACGGTTTCTCTTTTAGATCAAGATTATCACCTCCTACCATCACTAATTGCGATAAAGATCCTTTAGAATATTCATTAAATTCAAATTTTAAAAATTTATCTCCAAATGAATATCCAACTAAACCAATTATAACTAAAAATTCAATTTGTTTTAATTATAAAAATTCAAATTTGAAAAAATCAGATTTAAATGATAAATTTTATTTGATTATTTTATCAAATAAATCATCTTCATTATCTTCACTTGATTATTATATTAATAATATTTTAAATAAAGGTGATACAGTTGTAATTTGTTGTTCTTTATCAACTTCAATTTTAGGTAATGAAAGAAATGATCAATTAAATGAATTTATTAATTCATTTACTAATTTAATTTTAAATTATTTTGAAAAAAATTTAAAATTATCATCTTCATTTTTAATTAATATAACTTTTGAATTTTTTAAATCATTCTCTTATTTTAATGAAGTTTTAAATCTTTATCAACCAAATATGATTATTATTGGTACAAATAATATTAAAACTAAATCAACTTCAATTACAAATTTAAATAAAAAACTAATTTCTGTTGTTCACGTTGGTTTAGATCAAAATTTAAATTCAATAAATGATTTAATTAATAATAAAGATGATAATTTTTTAAAATCTTCAAATCAATCAGTTACATTTCAAATTCCTCAATTTGATAGAGAAAAAAGGAAAAAATCAACAAATAAAATTGAAATTTCAAGAATTTCTAGTACTACAAGTATTTCTTCAAATGGTTCATTATCATCAGATTCAGATGATAGATTGACAAAAATAAAAACAAATGATACAACTGTTTCTTCATTATTTGATAATTTAAATGATACACCAATTTTAGAAACTTCAAAATTTGTTAATAATAATTATAATTTAAATACAACAAGACGTAGGAGTATGTTGGATGTTTTAAATTCAGATAATTTAAATTCTTGTTCAAAGACTACTACATCAAATTATGATGAAAGTGCAATTGATGAAAGTGATGATTTTTATGATCCTAATAAACTTTATATTCCACATGGTGGTAATATTCGTAGGAAAAGTAGTACAAGTAATGAATCACCTAGAAGATTGAGTGCTCATGAACAAGAGAAGAAAGAATTATTTGAAAAATATCAAAGAAGGTTATCTGCTGTTAAAGTTGGCCCACAAAATAATGATGATAAAATAAAACAAAAATCAAAAAGTTTACTAACTTCCAATGATGATAATATGGAAGACAGTAATAATAAAATTTTAAATTCTGAAAATTCAGAGAATAAAGGCCTATTTAAAAGGTGGCTAAAATCAGCATCTTCATATATATAATTTTATATTTTTTTTTTCTTTTCTAATTTTACATTAACGATCTAATGATATCCTTTTATTAAATTTTTATACAGTGGTTATTTAGCTAGATTTAAAAGTTTGATGGGTTTAAATGACTTGTGATTTCACCAAAATTCTCTTTGATACTACGGACAGAGACAAATCTAGTAAGCAAAGCACCTGAACCAGCCTTATCGTTAGTTCCTGAAAGTCTTGAACCACCAAAACTTTGTTGACCAACAACGGCACCTGTTGATTTATCATTGATATAAAAATTACCCGCTGAGTATCTGAGTCTTTCTTCATATTTCCTAATATTTATTCTATCAGTACTGAATACTGAACCAGTAAGTGCATAACCTGTAGAATTATCGATTTTATCAAGCACTGAATCAATTTCACTGTCTTTGTAAACATAGACTGTCAATAATGGGCCAAAAAATTCAGTCTTTAAAAATGAGTGATCAATATTGTCAGTTTGTACAATTGTTGGTTTAATGAAATAACCAACAGATTTATCAAATGATCCACCTGAAAGTAAATTTAATTCACTATCATTTTCAATTGTTTTAATTGCATTTGAAACTTTATCAAATGATGCTTCATGTATAACTGGACCCATAAATCCTTGCAAATCAACGGAACAATTTGTTGGTTCAATCGAATCAGCAGTTTCAACAAGTAATTTTTTAAATTCTGGCCAGATTGATTCAGAAACGTACACTCTTGAAGTTGCAGAACATTTTTGACCTTGAAATTCAAATGCACCACGAAGTGTATTGAAAACCGCATTTTCAATGTTTGCACTCTTATCTACTAAATGGAAATTTTTACCACCGGTTTCACCAACAATACGCGGGAAATCTTTATAGATACCTTTACCAACATTCTCTGCAATCTTTGACCAAATTGATGAGAAAACTTTTGTGGAACCAGTAAAATGAAGTGCAGAGAAATTAAAATCATTTAATACAATATCTGAAACTTCAATTGGATTACCAGGAACGAAATTAATAACACCATTTGGCATACCAGCTTCTTGTAAGATTTCCATTAATAAATAATTTGATAAAATTGATGAATCTGATGGTTTCCAAACAACTGTATTACCCATTAAAGCAGGTGCACCGATTAAACCACCCGCAATTGCAGTAAAATTGAATGGTGTAACTGCATAAACAAATCCTTCTAATGGACGATATTCTGTTCTATTCCAAACACCAGTTGTTGATTCTGGTGGTTGTGAACGATATAAATCAGAGGCATATTTAACATTAAAACGGAAAAAATCAATTAATTCACCAATCGTATCAATTTCACCTTGGAAAACATTCTTACCTTGACCTAACATTGTTGCTGCAAGCATTTTATACCTATATTTTGTTGAAATCAATTCAGCGGCTTTAAGGAAAATTGCTGAACGATCAGCAAATGGTAAATTTGACCAAATCTTCTTTGCTTCTAATGAGGATTTAATCGCTAATTCAACATCTTCCTTTGTTGCTTGACAATATGTACCCAAGTTTTGTTCAATATTTGAAGGGTTGATTATTCTTTTGGTTTCACGATCAGATGAAATTTTTTTTTCACCAATGACTAATGGAACAGTCTTAGGATTCGAGACAAAATAATCAAGTTCTTTCTTTAATAATTCCCAATCTTTGGTATCATCCTTTGTAAATAATTTTGTATATTCGTTCTTAATATGACGTGGTGCTTCAAAGTGTCCCAATTGAGAGGAATATCTCTTGCCAGTCAAATTTGTTCCTGTAACAAATTGGTTCAAAGCTGATGAGGATGTGACTATTTTCACACCGGAAATGACTTTAGGGGTCAAACGTGCAGATCTAACCGATCTTGTTAATCTCGCAGATTTTGCAAACATTGTGTAAATATGTATTTAACCAAAGTTATGATGGTAAAGGTTGAAGATAAAAAAAAAAGGGTTGAAAAGTGGAAAGGTAAAAGAAATGAAAAAAATAAGTGGAAACAAAACAGATTAAACTGAAACCTTGAAAAAAAATTGGGAAATCGACAATTAAATATAAATACCGAAGAATTACAGTCCCTTAATAATAATAATAATAATAATAATAATTATAATAATAATTATAATAATTGATAATAACCGATACAACTCTGTCAGCCTAAAACGGAAGGCACAAGAGAGATGGAAACTACAAAAAAATGTAAATCTAAGCGAGGAAAACAAAAAGTCGGCAATTTTTAGCGAGATAATTTTGTATTATTTACTTGAATATATCTGAATGTATAAATAAATATATAAATTATACCACTTCTAGTTACTGTGTTTTACTATTTATTATTCAATTTTCCCTTTTCCTACCACCCTTTTCCTTTTGGTTTTGGATTTGATTTTCCCATTGTCAAACAGTTACTCTTTCATCCCAATCTGCTTCATAATCATGTGATTCTTCATCAGTTTGTTCATGAACTGGAGTTAACAGTGGACCTTTATAATCACCCTCTTCTTCAATAGTAAGCCTTTTAGTTACATTCCAAATCCCCATTATACAAATTGCCATTATCATAATTGACAAAATACCAGCTCGAGTTAGTTGCCATCTAAATGTTTCAGTTTCTGAACGTAAACCTGAAACCATATCACTTAAAATTCTACTGTTTAAATCTGAATTTTTCAAATTGAGAGATTTTTGATGTAAATTATTTTCATGTTTAAATTGATTAAGCTCCATTTTGATTATATCATCATTTAATTTAATTTGTGCTAAAGTTTCGTCTTCCAAATTATTAAACCCTCGTTTTAAAATAATCATTCCATTTGTTAAATTCATTAAAGAAATTTCTCTTGAATTTGTAACTTCAAATAGTAATTCACTATGTGCAGCTTCAAAAAGATATGCTTCATTCTCTAAATCAACTTTTGGTGAATATGTTTGACTTAGCCAATTCAATTTCTCCTGTAAAATAAAATAAGTATATCTCATCAACAGTAATGACTGTTGGTCTGTAAATCCACTATTTTTAAATTCTTGTACTACTTTATATGAATCAAAGAATGATTCCATACGAATTGTGTCTTCCGAACCGATAATAGTTTCATACCTAGCAACTGGTTTATTGTCATTGCTATTGCCATCGTTGCTGTTGCTGTTGCCGTTGCTGTTGCTGTTATTATTATTATTATTATTATTATTATTATTACTGTGATCATTATTGGTTCCCCTTCCTTGTTTATTTTTATCACTATTTACTTTCCTATTGTTATCAACACTATTATGATACAAGGTATTGTCATTTTTTACGATGTTAGAAACCGTCGCTAATTTATCTTTCCTATGTGACATGTTTGATAAAAAGTTATCCCTATTGATTTCACTCATTGTATTAGCAATATTTGTAGCGAGTTTTTTGTTATTCGTCAATGGTGAAGTCATAGATGAGGATGAAGATGAAAAATTCACATGACTGTATGATAATGAACGTCGTAATATATTTGACCTTTTAATGCTAAATATAGATATATTTTGTATTGTGAAAGATAGTGATGTATTTAAAAGCACCATTGTAATTTTCTATATTATATGTTTGTACATATATACTTATATACATACATATATATATATATATATTTATATATATATTTATATTTATAAATACCCTAACCTCTCCTTTTTTTTTCTCAACCAGCCAGATCAGCCAATTGAACTCAACACAATTCAAAACAAAGCAAATTGCTAAGAGAAAAAAAAGAGGTAATTTTAATTAATTATATAATAATTTAAAAAAAAAAGAAAAAATGACAAGCTCGCCACCAACAAAGAAAAAAACAATCAAAAAAGAAGAAAAAGAAAAAAAAAAATCTCATTGCACTTTCCTCAAGAGGTAAACAATTTTTGAAATAAAGGAGAAGAAGAAGAAGAAGAAGAAGTAGAAGAAGGGAAGATATGGATGGGAATATTGGATTGATAGATTAGTATTTATTATGTCGGAACTTTTAACGAAATCTAAATCAGAACTTACACAGGTAGAATTACAAGATCTAGAAGATTATGAATTTACAAATGGACCGTTGCGTATACTTGCACAAGCAGTTCAAACTAACGATTCTGTGCTCATTTCATTAAGAAACAACCATAAATTGGTTGCTAAAGTCAAAGCTTTTGATAGACATTGTAATATGGTACTAGAAAATGTCAAAGAATTCTGGTATGAAGATTCAAATATAAATGCAAATGCAAGCACAAATAAGGCAAAGGCGAATACTAATAAAGTTTTAAGAGAGAGATTTGTCTCTAAGATGTTTTTGAGAGGTGATTCGGTTGTTGTTGTTTTGAAGTATACTAGTGATCAATAGTTATAAACATAATTGATTGTACTATTCATGTATATTATATATAAAATAAATAATTAATTAAATAAATAAATAAATAAATAAAATAAAATAAACCGGTAGAAAATAAGTATTAAAAAAACTGTTTTTTTTTATGTTTAAAAAAAGAATGGAAACCAAAAAAATTTCATTTTCAGAAGATATTTTTTTCTTTCCTTTGAATTTTTCATTCTTTTGTTGATCTGATTATCTTTTTTTTCTTTTTTTTTTTTTGGGGGAGGATTATAAATGAATATTGAATAGTACTTTTCCATGCATTCAATGTTTCGACGGAATTTTTGTGGATTAATTGGTTTAACCAGGAAAAATATAACTAATAGTCATAAAATAATAAAATTATCACCAATTCGATATAATTCAACAAACGATGCACTTTTCACACCTGGTAGTGAAGAATATAAAGGTTATAAAAAATATATACTTGATAAAAAGAAGAATCCAACACCAATTTTAACAAATGAAGAATTAAGTGAAAGAATTAGTAAAATTCCACTGAAAAATTATAGAAATTTTATAATTGTTGCTCATATTGATCATGGTAAATCGACATTATCAGATAGATTACTTGAAATAACAGGAGTTGTTAATCCAACGGTTAATAATAAACAAGTTTTGGATAAATTAGATGTTGAAAGAGAGAGAGGTATTACAGTGAAAGCTCAAACAGTTTCAATGATTTATCATTATAAAGGTGAAGATTATATGATTCATTTAGTTGATTCACCAGGTCATGTTGATTTTAGATTAGAAGTTATTAGATCATATGCATCATGTCAAGGTGCATTATTATTAGTTGATGCAAGTGAAGGTATTAAAGCTCAAACAGTTGCAAATTTTTATCTTGCATATTCGATGAATTTACATTTAATTCCAATTATTAATAAAATTGATTTAGATACTGCAGATATAATAAAAGCTGAAGAACAAATTGAAGAAACTTTTGAATTATTAAGGGATGATATTATTCATGTTAGTGCTAAAACTGGTTTAAATGTTGAATATATTTTACCAAAAATTATTGAGAATGTACCATCACCACCTATTGATAAATATAATAGAGATTTACCATTAAGGGCTCAAATTGTTGATTCTTGGTATGATTCATACGTTGGAGTTATTATTTTAGTTAATATAGTTGATGGTAATATTAAAAAAGGTGATAAAATTGAATTTTGTAAAACTGGTGAAAAATATGAAATTAAAGAAGTTGGTATAATGTACCCTGATAGGATACCATTACCAAAACTTGTTGCTGGGCAAGTTGCATATATTATACCAGGATTTAAAGATCCTAATAAAGTATTTGTTGGTGATACATTAAAAAGAGTTGGTAGTTTAGTTGAACCATTAATTGGATTTGAAGAACCAAAACCTATGGTTTTCGTTGGTGCATTCCCAGCTGATGGTACAGATTTTAAAAAAATGGAAGAAAGTTTACAACATTTATTTTTAAATGATAGATCAGTTGTTTTTCAAAGGACAACATCAAATGCATTAGGTCAAGGATGGAAATTAGGATTTTTAGGATCATTACATGCATCAATTTTTAAAGAAAGGTTAGAGAAAGAACATGGTAAAAATTTAATTATAACTGCACCAACAGTTCCATATAAAGTTAAATTTAAAGATGGTAAAGAAGAAATTATTTCAAATCCTGATGATTTCCCTGATGGTAATAAAAAGAGTAATGTAATTGATTTATATGAACCATATGTTGAAGCTTTAATGACATTTCCAAAAGAATATACAGGATCAGTTATGACATTATGTGAAAATAATAGAGGTATTCAAATTGATTTACAATATTTAAGTAATGGACAAACAATTATAAAATATCATATACCAACTGCACATTTAATTGATGATTTTTTTGGTAAATTAAAAGGTGTTACAAAAGGTTATGCATCATTAGATTATGATGATGCAGGTTATAAACCAAGTGATATTTATAAAATGGAATTATTAGTTAATGGTAATAGTATCGATGCATTATCAACAGTTTTACATAAATCACAAATTGAGAAAAATGGACGTGAATTTGTTAAAAGATTAAAAGAATTTTTACGTATACAACAATTTGAAGTTATTATACAAGCAAGGGCAAATAATAGAATCATTGCAAGGGAAACAATCAAGGCAAGACGTAAAGATGTCCTTGCCAAATTACATGCAAGTGATATCAGTCGTCGTAAGAAACTATTGGTAAAGCAAAAGGAAGGTAAAAAATACATGAAGAGTGTGGGACAGGTGAATATATCCAATGATGCTTACCAGGCATTTTTAAGACGCGAGTGATGATGACGACACAGAAAGGGGGGGTTGGCAAGAGGAGGAGTTGTGTGTAAGATTACCCCACCTTTTTTTTAATGTATATTCTGTAAATAGTACCCCTATTAGATTTTATATGTGTATATAAATAGATATAAATAGATAGATAAAGGTCACATCTTTTTTTTTTTTATTTTTTTTTTTTTGTATAAGTAGTATGAATTGTTTACCAATTTTTAGATTTAGAAGATTTCAATCTAACATTAATTATTATTATTATAATTACAATTACAATTACAATCATCTATTATTAAAGGGTCATACAAATTATTATTCATTATTATCATATAATTTTAATAATAATAGTAATAATATTAAATCATCATTTGCCCTCGGACAAGCAATGTATTTGAGTACTTCAAATATTGAAAAATTAAACAGTTTTAATAATAACAATAAATTAACAAAATTTCAAACTAATGGTTCATCATTATCAGATGATGAAATAAGTACAAGTAGCTCAACAAATACTTCAATTTCAATTAATGATACTAATGATTTATGCTTTGGTGATTTAGATTTAGATTTAAACTTAAAAGAATCAAGTTTAGAAGCATTGTTAGATTTAAAACAAATTTCAAATGATACATTTATTAATAAATCAGAATTATTTATACCTTATCGTGGTCGTGGATTATTTGGTGGTACAATGGCTGCTCAATCAATTTTAGCTGCTTTATTATATTCAAATACTTTAGAAAAATCTTGGAAACCAATTTCAATTCATTGTCATTTCTTTGATGCTGCAAAACCTCATCCAACACTTTATTATAAAGTTGAAAATTTAAAAAATGGTAAAAATTATTGTACTCATGAAGTTAAATTATTTCAAAATAATAAATTAATCTTTAAATCAACTGTTTCTTTACAATCTTATAAATTAGAAGGTTCAGCTTCAAATTTAAATGGTCAATTAAATCATAATAGAAATCCTCCAATAATTGGTAAAGATATTAAACATTATGATGAATTATTAACTCAAGAAGAATTATTTAAAATTTGGTCAAATAAACCAATTAAAAGTAAACATTTAAATTATATTAAAACTGAAAATTCTGAAAATGAAGTTATTAATTGTTATAATAGAGAACCTTGTATTTGGAAATTACCAATTGATATGTTTGATTTAGATAAAATTTCAGATGATGAAGCTAATTCTTTAACAAGTGATCGTACTTTAAGATATTGGGTTAAAACTAAAGAAATTTTAAAAAATCCTTCAGTTTTTAATTGGGTTGCAATTGCTTATATTTCAGATTATTTTTATTTGAGTGCAAATATGCGTTTAAATTTGAGGCAAATGTTCACAACAAAATTCTCAGTTTCTTTAGATCATACAATTTATTTTAATACTGAAATTGATACAAGTAAATTTTTCACTTATAATATTAAAAGTTTAAAATCTGGTGAGAATAGATCAATTATGTTTGGTGAAATGTTTAGTGCTGATGGCGTTTTAGCTGCAACTACAATTCAAGAAGGTTTATCTGTCGTTTTTACTGATTGATCAACTTTACTTTGACTTTTACTTTTATTTTCACTCTTACTTTTACTTTTACTTTTACTTTTACTTTTTACAAATTATATCCCCCACTATATTCCTTTTTTATGTCTGCATGTTTTATTTTATTTTATTTTATTTTATTTTATTTTATTTTATTTTTTTTTATTTTTTTTCTCTCTATCTGTTTCTCTCTTTACTAGTGTTATTCCATCATTTTATTATAGCTTACAAGTTTGTTTTTTTTTTCTCATTTTTCATTCGCTGTTATTTTTATAGACTAGCTTATTAACAATTATTTAATAAATCGACTAAACTAAATACTTATTCAATAGTTATATATATCGCAAATTAAACTATATGCCTAAATTCTATTTGGATTTATGCTTCCCAGCCTTTTTTACTGAGTAGAAATCATCATCATCATCATCATCATCATCGCCATCATCTTCATCTTCATCATCATTATTGTGACTGTGAAGTTTTTTAGACTTAGAATTAGATTTAGAATTAGATTTTGGCTTAGACTGAGACTTTGACTTTGACTTGGATTTCTTCTTTGGTTTGGCATCATAATCTGTAAAATCTTCACTACCCGAGTCCATTGGGTTTGGTTTAGATTTAGCCTCGGTCTTAGACTTCTTCTTCTTCTTCTTTTTCTTTGATTTTTCTTCATAGTCGGTGAAATCTTCACCACCCGAGTCCATTGGGTTTGGTTTAGACTTGGTCTTGGTCTTGGTCTTAGACTTGGATTTAGATTTCCTCTCTTCATAGTCGGTGAAATCTTCACTACCCGAGTCCATTGGGTTTGG
>JAJMES010000308.1:0-29162 GCA_030574275.1 Pichia sporocuriosa
TGTAAATTAGAACGTGATAAAGGATTAGAATGTATACGAGAATGCCTTGTTAGTTCATCTGATCTTGAAAAACGTTTAAAACAACCAGGAAAATTACATTGATGTGGTTTTTCACCTGTATGAGTCCTTATATGCCTTGTTTGATGTTCTAATCTATTAAATGATTTTTCACAAAGTGGACATTTATAAGGTCTTGATAGTTTAACTTGTATATTATTATTATTATTATCTAAACTTTCACCCATAATAGTTATTATTTAGTAATTAAACCAACAATAAATTCAATTCTGTTTTGAATCATATTATAATAATAACTAACAAAATAAAAATAAAAAAAATAAAAAAAATAAAAAAATCGAGAAAAAGTGGGGGGGAAAAGAGAAGAGGAAGCGATAATAACAACAACCCTTTATTATGTCATATATTTAATTTAATTTTAAAATTTTTTTTTCCCCACAAAATAAAAAACTGCGCCACATACCACACCGCGCGTCGATAGTCCCCCGAAAAAAAAAAAAAAAGAAAAAAACAGAAAAGCCGATCGACCGAATCTTTATAATATTAAAAAATTAGTCATTTTTTTTTTACTTTTTTTTTTTAATTTTTTAATTTTCGGATCACATTCAATTCAATTTAACAATTAATTTCAAAATTTTATTTTTTTTGTTGGATTTTCGTTTCTTTTTCTTTTCTTTTTTTTTTTTTTTTTTTTTTTTTTTTTTTTTTTTTTTTTTTTTTTTTTTTTTTTTTTTTTTTTTTTTTTTTTTTTTTTTTTTTCAGGTTAATTTCTCTTTTTTTAGTTAATTATTTGATTTTTATTGATTTTGATGTAATTTATGTATTTGATATAATTTATGTATTTTTTTTTATTATTTCTTATTTTGTTCTTTTATTTTTTTTCTTTTTTAATTTCTTTGATTCTTTTTTCAATTAATCAATTAAAGTATTATTATTAATAATAATGTCTGATATTACTACTAAAGCTGTCAATTCAATTAGAGTCCTTGCTGCAGATACAGTTGCAAAGGCAAATTCTGGTCATCCAGGTGCTCCAATGGGTATGGCTCCAGCAGCTCATATCCTTTTCTCACAAATGAAGGCAAATCCAAAAAATCCATCTTGGATTAATAGGGATAGATTTGTTTTATCAAATGGTCATGCAGTTGCACTTTTATATGTTATGCTTCATTTATTAGGTTATCCAATTTCAATTGATGATTTAAAACAATTTAGACAATTAGATTCAAAAACTCCTGGTCATCCAGAAAGTGAAACTCCTGGTATTGATGTTTCAACTGGTCCTTTAGGTCAAGGTATTTCAAATGCTGTTGGTTTAGCAATCGCTCAAGCAAATTTTGCTGCAAAATATAATAAACCAAATTATAAAATTTCTGATAATTATACTTATACTTTCTTTGGTGATGGTTGTATGATGGAAGGTGTTGCTTCTGAAGCTTGTTCATTAGCTGGTCATTTACAATTAGGTAATTTAATTTCATTTTATGATGATAATAAAATTTCAATTGATGGTGCAACTAATCTGGCATTTACTGAAGATGTTTCAAAAAGATTAGAATCTTATGGTTGGGAAATTATTGAAGTTCCAAATGCTGATAATGATTATAATTCTTTATTAAAAGCAATTGAAAAGGCTAAACTTTCAAAGGATAAACCAACTTGTATTAAAATGACTACAACTATTGGTTTTGGTTCATTAAATCAAGGTACTGCTTCAGTTCATGGTTCTCCATTAAAAGCTGATGATATTGCTCAATTAAAGGAAAAATTTGGTTTTGATCCAACTAAATCATTTTCAGTTCCACAAGATGTTTATGATTATTATAAATCAATTGCTGAAAATGGTGAAAAATTAAATAAAGAATGGGATAATTTATTTGATGCTTATTGTCAAGAATATCCTGAAGAAGGTCTTGAACTTCAAAGAAGATTATCTGGTAAATTACCTGCTAATTGGGAAAAATCTTTACCTGTTTATACAACTGCCGATTCTGCAATTGCAACTAGAAAACTTTCTGAAATTGCTTTAGGTAAAATTGAATTATCATTACCTGAATTAATTGGTGGTTCTGCTGATTTAACTCCTTCAAATTTAACTAGATGGTCTGGTGCAATTGATTTTCAACCACCTTCAACTGGTTTAGGTGATTATTCAGGTCGTTATATTCGTTTTGGTGTTCGTGAACATGGTATGGGTGCAATTATTAATGGTATTTCAGCTTATGGTGCAAATTATAAACCTTATGGTGGTACTTTCTTAAATTTTGTTTCTTATGCTGCAGGTTCAGTTAGATTATCTGCTTTATCTGGTCATCCTGTTATTTGGGTTGCAACTCATGATTCAATTGGTTTAGGTGAAGATGGTCCAACTCATCAACCAATTGAAACTTTAGCTCATTTTAGAGCAACTCCAAATCTTATGGTTTGGAGACCAGCTGATGGTAATGAAGTTTCCGCTGCTTATAAAGCTTCTTTAGAATCAACTTCAACTCCTTCAATTATTGCTTTAACTAGACAAAATTTACCACAACTTGCAGGTTCTTCAATTGAAAAAGCTTCAAAAGGTGGTTATGTTATTCATGATGTTCAAGATGCTAAATTAATCTTAGCTGCAACTGGTTCTGAAGTTTCATTAGCAATTGATGTCGCTAATGAATTAACTTCTTCTGGTTTACCAACTCGTGTTGTTTCATTACCTGATTTCCATACTTTTGATAAACAATCAACTGATTATAAGAGAAGTATCTTACCTGATGGTTTACCAGTTTTAAGTATTGAAGTTATGACTTCTTATGGTTGGGGTAAATATGCTCATGCTCATGTTAGTCTTGATCATTTTGGTGCTTCAGCTCCAGCTGGTGCTTTATTCAAAAAATTCGGTTTTACAAAGGATGCCATTGTTGAAAAGGCAAAGAAATTGGATGCTTACTACCAAGGTAAGGAAGTTCTTTCTAGACTTGATTCTCCTTTCTAATTTATAATTCATAATTTTTGTATGGATTTCCTTATCTTTAATATCTATTTTAAATATTGTATTTTATTCTATTTTATTTGACCAGCTTACTTAAGCATGTGTTTTGGTTTAAGGCGAGCTTTTTTTTATTTTATCGCTCGACGAGTTTTTTATTTTTGTTTTTTTTTTGCTTTTCCATCCTTCTTTTTCCTCTCTCAACTATTGTACATATTTATCTGCCGAATTGTGAATCAATTGTACAATTTTTGATATAATTCATACCAATTGGAATTCAATTGTGTTTATTTTTTTAAAATCATAAGATAACATAACATTCATTTATATTTTTATACATAATCATGTCACACAATAAATCACAGGCAACAACTGCTAAAAACAGATCTCGTTTGATGAAGTTACTACAAGATCCAAGCAATAAACATTGTGCTGACTGTAAAACATCAAGAAATCCAAGATGGGCTTCTTGGAATTTGGGAATGTTCATATGTATTAGATGCAGTGGTATCCATAGATCATTAGGTACACATATATCTCGTGTGAAAAGTGTAGATTTAGATTCATGGACTGATGAACAGACTGATTCAATGTGTAATTGGGGTAATAAACGTGCAAATTCTTATTGGGAAGCAAAATTAAAACCAAAATCTGAAAAGGAAATTGAATTAGGTGGTTATGTTCCAATGGATGGTAAAGTTGAAAGTTTTGTTAGGACAAAGTATGTTTTAGGGAAATGGAAAGATGATGGCAATCGTGATCCAACCAGGTATTCCTCTGGAAATTCAACCCATTCAACAATACAATCGCATACAACTACAGTATCTACACCTTCGAGTACATCTAAATCTACGTCTACGTCTACGTCTACGTTTACGTCTACATCTACACCATCATCTTTTGATCCACTTTCATCACTGCTGGATTTAGGTTCATCCAATGCATTACCAATTAAACAATCTGTATCTGCATCTGCATCTTCAATTATGGAACATCCTCCGGTAAATAGATCAAAGGCCAACCCAACCTTGTCATTGCTTGAACAACATTCAGGTCATACCCAACAACAACAACAACAACAACAACAGCAGCAGCAACAACAACAGAATAGACAGGCAAATAGACCAGATTTGAAAAAGAGCATCTTGAGTTTATACTCCACTCCAAGTCCCTCTGTCAGTAACATTTCATTAGGCTATCCAAATAGATCTGGCTCAAGCGTCAACAGTACACTTTCTACAAATACAACAACAAATATAAACGCAAACATAAACATGAACATGAATACTGCCAATGGTATCAGCAATAACAGTTCAAATAATATTTGGGGAAATTCATCTTCTACTTCCTCATCACATAACAACAACCTTGTAGGTGAAGATCCATTCAGAAACGTGTGGAATTAATATACTTCATTTCTATATAGATTTTACATAATAATAATAGTATTAAAAACAAAATTAGTATCCTATTCTACCTCTCATTTCAACAATACGACCCTCAACCTCGCTTACCTTCCTATCCAAAAGTTTTGCAATTTCTACCTTCATATTATTATCAAGTCTAAAATATTCTTCTACAACATCACCATCAATACACGATCTTTTAGGAACATAATAACTTCTAAATTTTAAAATGTCACGATCAACAATTGTATAACGATTGTTCTCATCATTTGAGTCATGTTGATCAAACTCACCAATTTTCATACCATGCATTACATTTCGCATTAATTTTTCTAACTCCCTGAAAAAGTTCACCTCTTTAATACTTTTCATTGCACTTAATACACCAATAGTTCCATTTATACCACCATAAACTACAACTTCTTCACCACCAATACCGATTTTCCCTCTGTATAATCCAGTAATGACATCACCAATGTAAAAACTCATTAAAGTATCAAATTTAATACCCTTTTTAAATTCACTTCTCAATTCTAAATCAGTCCCAGGGCATCTCAATGCACTTAAACTACCAAATTTATCACCAACAAGTACAGTGTCATGATCGAGGACAATACTTCGAGTAACATGCCTATTAATACAATCATCCACTAATGCTATAAATTCATTCTTTTCAGAATTATAAACTAAAATTCTAACACTTGCCCGAATTTCACTCACAAATAATCTAAATCCTGAACTCTTGATATCAATAATTTCACGTACACCATAATTTCCAAGTTTGATTCCCGCCTTTCGTAGCATCTGTAACTTTCCCAGTTCATAAATACCCAATTCATCACCAAATCCTAAAACAACACGCCCTTGAAATGCATGTATTGCTAATACTGGACATGGAAATTCTTGTTTATAAACATATTCCAAACTACCATCATCTTCAATATAATAAACTCTAACAAAACATTTTTCAAATTTTTTAGACCCAGAACCCGATGGATTGAATGACTGGATGGTACTTACAAACAAATAATCACCAACTTTACCATTGTGCTCTAAGGTTGCACTACCAATCCTATATGCACTTTGATTATCTAATAATTCAATCGTTTGTCCAATAGCTGCATTATCCGGAGAGAAAACATGTATACATGATCCACATTTACCAGTAACATTACTTTGACCATATCCATAATTTTGAACTTTTTCAAATTCTTCAACCATATCATCTTCTATATTCCCATAAACTATTATCTGATCTTCACTTCTATCACCCTCATCAGCCACATTTTTATTAAATATAGATTCAATATTTAAATCAGAACATGCAATATAACTCATTTGATTATCCGAATTGATAGAATCGCATATAGCACGTGGTGTATATCTCATTGGTACACTTTCAACATTATCTAGAGATTCAAGTTTATTCATCACACAACTTTGACAATCCCCACTATTCTTTGCATCAACAAAACTAAATAATGGAATGGATGCAATTGTAAGTTTGTCACTATGTGTTAAAATCAATCCCTGTGGAACATCTGCTGAATGTATAGAAACAACACAACCATAAGTTTTGGATAATTTTGTTTTATTCTGATCGCCATCACCATCTTCATCATCTTCTTCTTCATTCTCAATTTCAACAAACTTCTCTGCAATTGGTAATGGAATCAGCTTGATATCACCATGGGCCTCTGGAATGACAAAAAAGGAAAGTAGCGAAATGATAGTTGCCAATGTTACCGTATCACCCATTTTATTCGTTATTTTTATTGGTACAATCTTGAGGGGTGATGGCATGATGTATTTGGCTATGTAATTTTCAAGAGTGCCATTTTCTGTAAGAGTATAACGAATATAAACACCACTTTGTAATCCAACATGAATGTATGTTGTGGTTTGATCTATTTTTTTGATTCTTGATGTTGAAGATTCATTTTTAACCATGTCTTCGTGTTCATCATTATCTGCATTATCATCGTCATAATCACTGTCAATGTCTCCACGAGTTGTAAAAGTAGTTATTGCAACAGATGATGCATTTGCATGCAACTTTGTTGTAAATTTTGTAGCTAAAGTGTTCTTTGGATCTGTTGAGACAACATGAATACTTGAATCTTTACAAGTTACGACAATATAAGGTGCACGTATTTTACCCTTTGGAATATCACCAATAGCAACTGAAGTTATTGAAAAATTGAATTCTTTATGTAGTGAATATTCAATAAGAGAATCACCAGATGCAGATGGTTCAAAATATACAATATCACCATTAGACAAAGCAAGCACCACCTGAGTGTTTGTACATGCGGAAGAGATAACTTCAATTCCAGGTGGTGGATTCCAATCAATAGATTTAATTGGTTCATCATTATCAGAGTAGAAAATTTGTTTCAAACCAGTGGCATGAATTTGTACAATTGAGTCAGATCCAATCTGATGAACGTTTAAGGTAGTAACTGTATCAATAAATCCCGAATTCTCAGCTTCTTCTACATCTTCACCAATTTTCAAGATTATTGAACCATCAAAAAAGGATAATATTATAAAACGATCATATTTATCCTCTTTATGGATTTTGCATGTAAATGCATTGAGAATTTTAGATGGTAATTCCTGAGTAACTATTTCTGATAATGGGAGACTCTTATGCATCATTTTAATCGATGATCTGGCACCTGTTCCTGTTATTGAGTACATTTCAGGTAATGATGATAATTGATCACCTTTGTTGAGTTTAATATCCATCATTGGATTCAAAGAATCACTCAATCCAACCAAAGTTATATTATCCAAAGTTTTTAAGTCATATAGTATGGATTCTAGATCTTCTTCCAAAACTGACTGTTCATCAGGATAATCTTGGGAATCCCACTCTTTTTCATGTGGATCATTTGCTAATTTTTCAAATTGATAAATATATTGATCTCCTTGTTCAGTATCTGCATATAAATATCCACTTTTCAAAATCAGTAGGGTACTACAAATAGGAATTGTATCAAAGTACCTTATTTGCATTGAAGTAACCATACCAGGTCCAATATCACTACTTATAATATCATGGTTTGTCTCTTGTGTAGTCGTATAATTTATAGTCAATTTAAAAATATCCCCAAATTGATTTTGTAATAATATAAAAAATGAGTTTTTCATTTTATGAACAATGCTAGAAACTATAATAGATTTAACACCGTTATTTTTCCCCCTTATTGGAATCGGTAGATAATGAGTTGGCTTCAATGGATATTTATATTGAATAATACCTTCTGAACATAATAAAACTCCACTCGGTCCATCTAATCCACCAGGAACAGCAACAAGATAATTGCTTGTACAGTTGATATTTTCTGTTTCTTTTAAAATTGCATGGTTTAATCCTAAATCAAATTCATAATAATTTAATAATTTAACATTATCATTGTTTATTGTGTTATAATCGGTTTCAATAGCAGCAAATGTTGGATTATCATATCCAACATCCATACCAATCATATTATATGTTAGTAATCCCTTTCTATTTGCTTCAATTGGTGACATAACTACCAATTGATTTGTATAGTTGTTATTATCTCTAGCAAATGTATAGATCAGTTTATTTCGTTCAATAGCACCAAGCATTGCTGCTCTACCCTTTGAATCAACGGCAATATATTCACCTGGTGCTAATCTGCGTACACCAGTTTTGTAATAAGTTTCATTAGCTACTGGAACAAATCGAATATTAATTGAATCAAATTCAACAATTGATAATGTACCACTATCTGATGTTATGATGATAAAATCTTTGGCAGCTTCTATCATTCTAAAGGATGCAATTGTTCGAATATTGCAATATGCATTCTGTACCAACACCCTTGATAAAGTATTGGTAAATCTGTTGAATTTCCATAATTCTAAGCTCGTTTGAGTAGCTCTAACAATTTCCTGTGATTTTCGTGAGCCAGAAAAGTTACCAATGACAGAATGAATAGCAGCAGATTGATGTCGCAGTGTCAAATGATACAAAGAAAATGTTGGATTAATATCAGCCATACTCTTAATACTATATCAAAGTGTGTTCTTACTAATTATAGAGATACTATGTTAAATGCAAACAGTCGAAGAAAAACATGTTGACATTTAAGAAAGAAAGAAAGAAAAGAAAAGAAAAAGAAAAAAAAAAACCACTTTGAATCAGATTACGTAATATATCTGAAAATTTGAAATTTTTTTTTGTTTTTGTTTTTTTTTTGTTTTTTATTTTTTTTGTTTTTGTTTCATTTTTACGTGTTTGCCATTAAAGCAAGAAGTTATTTTGTTGCAATTTATACACACAGAGCAGGTATGCGTAGAGCAAGGGGTCACAAAGGACCGGAAGAATCCAAGGAAAAGAGTTGCAGTGTGGAAGTAGAAGAAGAAAATAGTAATCAAAGTGACGTGGTGATGGATCAAGAAGAGGAAAACGGAGATGAAGAAGATGCGGAAGAAGAGGAAGAAGATGATGAAGAAGAAGAAGAAGAAGAAGATAATGATGACGAAGATGACGAAGAAGAAGAAGAATATGATGATGAAGAAGAACAGGATCAGGGAGAAGAAAATTATGAAGATGATGATGGTGATAATGACGATGAAGATATAGATGATGCAATAGCGAAGGCAGATAAGTCAGAGAAAAACAAAACTAAAAACAATAATCTTGCTAGAAATAAAAAGAGTCGCCAGTATCTGAATCACATTGTCAACATTTCCACAGTTGAAGAGTTAAAACTTGCAATGCGAAAATCCTTTCAAGAAGCTCAAACAACAGTGGCTGTTCATAAACGTCAATTGGCAATCTTGCAGACAATTAGTCAAAGAGCAAATGATTTGGGAATCAGTAAGCAGTTTAATTCTTTCTTTTGTTCACTTCTCAATAAAATCTTACCAATTAAGAAAAATATAAAATCTGCAGATAAAATTGTTAAATTTGTCTCTTCTTTTATTGCATTAATGAAACCAGCAAATAAACATAATAATAAAAAATCTTCTAATGCTTCTGCTGCTGCAGAAGAAGAGCAAGATGATGAAGAAGAAGAGGAAGAGGAAGATGAAGTATACTCTGATTTTGTCGAATATATTTTAAAATATCTTTTAAAAGGTTTAGAAGCTATGAATTCAACAGTTAGGTATCGTGTATGCCATTTACTGTCACATATAGTGAGTAATTGTGGTGGAATGGATGAAGATCTTTATGAATCATTATCTGGAGGATTGACGATAAGAATTTATGATAAAGATTCTTCTGTTCGTATAAAGGCAGTTACAGCATTAGCATGTTTTCAAAATGATGATAATGGCTCACTTTCTATTGCGGGTAAAAATTTAAGATTTCTGATGCAAAATGATTTAAATTCTGAAGTTCGTAGAGCTTGCTTAAAAAATATAGAAAAAAATAGATTTACAGAACCTTTTATCGTTGAACGTGCTAGAGATACAGATGTAATTAATAGAAGATTGGTATATTCTAAAATTTTACCCGGATTTAAAAGCTTTACATATATAAGTTCATCAAATAGAATAAGGTTGTTAGAATGGGGTTTAAGGGATAGGGATGAAAATGTTAGAAAGGCAACGTCAAATTGGTTGACTGAGACTTGGATGCATGATGTAGACAATGATTTGCATGAATTTTTAGATAGATTAAACGTGCTTGAAAATGAGATATCGGAAGTTGCAGTTAGATCATTACTTGATAAAAAACCAGAGGTTGTTAAGAACATACAATTAAATTCTGATCTTTGGGAAAATTTAACACCTTCTTTAGCATTATTGATGCGTGTTGTTTTCGAATATTGTCAAGATAATAATAAATCCGAACTAATCGATAATTTATTTTTAGAAGCTGCAGCATTTGCCTCATTACTTGAAAAATATTTCAAATCAAGGGCTGATAATTTAGCCATTATCCATAATAACAGAGCCAAAATTGAAAGTAATCCATCTTTGGCAACAAAGTTGGGAATAGTTGATCCCGATGAACATGATTATATTATTATGCAATTATTGAAAGTAGCGGTTGATTATGATTATAGTGATGAATTTGGTAGAAGTAAAATGCATAGTATTTTACGTTCTACTTTAACTAACAATGCGGTAACGGGATCTTTATTACCATTATTAATGGAAAGTTTAAGGAAATTAGCAATTAATGAACGTGATTTTTGTCAAATGACAGTTGAAATTATCAATGATTTTAGAGATTCTGCATATGAAAAAGTATTGGAAGAGGAAGCAAAAAAGGAAGCAAAAAAGAAAGCAGAATTAGAACTTGAAGAAGAAAATAAATTAAACCGTCGAAGTAGAAGTAATACTGCAAATGTAGAAGATAAAGATGAAGATGTCAATGAAGTTGAAGATGTTAATGAAATTGAAGAATTAAATGCTAAAGTCAAAGAAATGTTAAAGGATGATGGTGATGAAGGTTCTGATGAAGAAGATAGTGATTTTGAAGAATATCATTCTGCAATGAATGATATGTCGAGACAATCTATAATCGAAGCAAATAAATCAAGACAAGAAGAAATTGATCAAGTTAGCGTTTTACCTCCTAGTGTAATCAAAGATTGTCTAAATATTACCAAATGTATGTTAGAACTTGTATTTTCACCATTAAAAGAAAATATGTTATTAATTTCATTATTAGATAATTTTATTGTTCCATGTGTTAATAACAGATCAGAAGTTGAAGTCCGTGAGTTAGCATTAACATGTCATGGTTTATGTGGTTTATTAGATAAAGAAGTTGCAGTTTCAACTATGGTTGTTGCAGGTATTTTTGTTACTAGGAGTGATTATGAATCATTTGTTGTTGTAGGTCTTAAAGTTATAGGTGATTTATTAGCCGTTCATGGTATTTCAATTCTTCAAAGTGAAAATCAAAGGAGTATTGATACTATGGCAGTTGCTAAAGTTTTTTATCGTACATTAAAGGATGAAAAAAAGCCAGAGGCACAATCTGTTGTTGCAGTTACACTGTTTAAACTATTTTTATGTGGTGTTATCAATGATGATGAACTTTTTGAAACTACATTATTAACATATTTTAATCCAAAAGTGAATAAAAATCCTGCATTAAAACAATGTTTATCATTTTGTATACCAACATATGCATTTTCTCATAAAAATCATCAAGAATTAATTGCTAGTATTGTATATGATACAATTGAAAGATTATTTAAAGATTGGGGTGATATTATCGAACTTAATGAAGAACTTGAACTTAAACAACCAATTACTGCTACTTTTATTATTGAAAATTTATTATATTGGACTGATCCATATAATCTTGCAATGGGAATAGAAGAAGAAATGGAAAGTAGTTCATTACATCTTGATGTTGGTATTCAATTGATGAGATTATTAAGAAAATATGATTATGATAATAAGATGCATAAAGTTCAATATAAGCCAATAATTAGATCATTAAGTAAATTAACATTTACAGCAAAGGCAGATATAGAAAAATTACGGAAATTTCGTGAATGTTTTGATGATGATCAATTATGTCAAGGTGAATTAGATCAAGTATTAAATAGTGATTTGAATTGTAAAAATAGTTTCTTAAAATGTCATACATATATTCAGGAATGTTTAGAAGAAGCAGAGAAGAAAGAGCAGGAAAGGATTGAAAAGGAAGCAGAATTAAATAAAGATGAATATGGAGTTGAGATTGATATTGATATCGAAGTTGAAAACCAAGAAAATGATAATACGGCTATGATGAACAAACAAGATGCAGAAACTTCAGCAACTTCAGAAACGGCAGAAACTTCAGAAACGGCAGAAATTTTTAGAGATGATGATGCGACATTGAAAAATGGATTGTTGAATTCCGCGGCCGAATCTATTGACAATAATAATAATAATAATAATAATAATAATAATAGTGATGATGAAGATTCAATTGAAATTATTGAAGAAATCAGTAGTATTAAAGATGATATTAAGGTAAAGAAGGAAATTGTTGTTAAAGAAGAAATTCAGGATAAAATGAAGGGGAAATTAAATAAAAAGACGAAAACAAAGAAAAACAAGGAAAAAAATAATGTTATTGAAGGTAGAGTCAAGAAATCACGACAGAAAAACGAAAAGAATTCTAAAAAGAAGAAAAAAAATAATTCAAATAATAAATTAGATAAATTAGAGATTTTATCTGATGAAGAAGAACCATTTAATGCAGATACTTCTGAAATTATCCTTATTGATTAATTAATCGAATCATAAAAAAAAAAAAAAAAAAAAAAAAAAAAATTTTTTTTATTGAATAAATAGTGCGGGTATATAAAGTTGTCAAATTTTCCACTTTTTTTTTATAGTTTTTAAATCATTTTCTTTTCTTTTCTCTTTATTTCTCTTCTTTTGGTCTTTTTTGATCTTTTTTTTTGATCTTTTTTTTTGAAGGGTTTTTTTTGAAGGGTTTTTTTTGATTTTTTCTTTATTTAAATAACAATTAATAATTAATTAAAGATGGGTTTATCATTTCAAGCATCAAATTCTATCATTTATTTATCATATGGTGCCATGTTGGTATCTGGTGTAGCTATTGCATTTTATCAACTTAAAAAAACTTCAAAGGGTAAAGATTTTCTTTCTTCTAACGGTTCAAGGACTGGAATTCCATTATCATTGAATTTTATTGCATCAGGTTAGTTTTTTTTTTTTTTTTTTTTTTTTTAAAAAAAAAAAGAAGACAAGTTTACGACAGATTGATTTCCAATTTTTATTTTTTTCAACAATTCGTTAATTCATTAATAATATCAATAATAATAATAACAACAACAATAATAATAATAAATACAGCAATAGATTTTTTGTTTTATGTACTAACTGAAATTTGGATTTTTCAATATATATATTTTCTATGTGGGTCCTATTTTTCACAATATAGATAGACGGGTGCATTATTGCTGAGATTATACCGTTTAACTCGATCAAGTTAATACTTGCGGGAGGATTATCGTATATTGTTGAAAAAAAAAACAAAGTTTGAATTTATCTTGCATTTACATATTTTCTTTTTACCATTTAGGTTTAAGTTAATGATAAATATAAAGGATTTTCTTTCTATTAGGATTTTTGAATATAATGTTAACATCAGCATTTAAGTTTAATTTCTTTTTGCTGTAATAGTGAACTTAACATTATTTTTTCAAAGTTTTCTTTTTTCATTTTTTTTTCTTTGTTATTTTTACTATGAAGTTTAACTATTTGTTTAACTTGATGTTGCAAAATGTAACGCTTAGAACTATTCATTATTTAAAAAAAAAAGCCATCCTACTAGCTAATTTTTCCCTAAGTTTTTATTAACTTATTCTTATTTGTTTTTGTTAAAGAAGTATAATACTAATTTTTTTTTTTTTTTTTTTTTTTTTTTTTTTTTTTTTTTTTTTTTTTTTTTTTTTTTTTTTTTTTTCACTATAGCTATGGGTGTTGGTATTTTGACTACTTATACACAAATTGCAAATATTGCAGGTATTCAAGGTTTATTAGTTTATGTTCTTGCAGGTGCTCTTCCAATTGTTTTATTTTCATTCTTTGGTCCAATGATTAGAAAAAGATGTCCAGAAGGGTTTGTTCTTACTGAATGGTGTTATCGTAGATTTGGTCCAATAACTGCATTATATTTATCTGCTGCTACTGTTTTTACGATCTTTTTATTTATGGTTTCTGAATTGACTGCCATTGGTGATGCAATTAATGCTTTAACCGGTATTGATGCAACTCCATGTATTGTTGTTGAATGTATTGTTACTACAATTTATACATCAATTGGTGGTTTTGGTGTTTCATTTACTACTGATACAATTCAAGCAGGTTTTGTTTTAATCATTACAATTATTGGTATTATTGGTTATTCAACTGAAATTCATATTGATAAAACAATAAAAAATGAAACTTATAGTCAATTGATGGGATCAAATAAATTAGGTTGGATGGTTTTTTATATTTTAAATGTAGCTATTTTAACTAATGATGCATTTATGTCAGGATTTTGGTTGAGAACTTTTGCAGCTAAAACAGATAAAGATTTATACATTGCTACAGGTATTGCATCGATTGTTATTGCAATTCTGTCAACTTTAGTTGGATTACCTGGTATTATTGCAGTTTGGACCGGAGATTTAACTATTTCCGATGATAATGGTTATAATGCATTTTTTATTTTAATTTCTGATATGCATAGATGGATTATTGGTGTTATTTTAATTTTTTCAGTTATGTTGTCAACATGTACCTTTGATTCATTACAATCTGCTGCAACATCAAGTCTTTCAAATGATTTATTTAGAAATAAATTCCCAATGATTTATTCGCGTATTTTAGTTGTTATTATCATGGTTCCTGCATTGGTTGTTGCAATTGAAGCATCTGCTAATATTTTACAAATTTATTTTATTGCAGATTTAATCTCATCTTCAGTTATTCCAATTATGTTTTTAGGTTTATCAAAGCATTTTTACTTTTTACGTGGTTTAGATGTCATGGTTGGTGGATTTGGTGCATTACTTGGAGTTTTCGTTTTTGGTACTATTTATTATGGTAATGCAAAAGATGGTGGTTTATTATTACTTATTTGGAATGGTGTTTATGATCCTAACGATTGGGGTGCATTTGGCGCTTTTGTTATTGCACCTTTTGGGGGTATCGTATTTGGATTATTATGTGCTGCAGTACGTATTTTAATTATTTATCTTGTTTGTCGTTTCAAAGGTGAAGAATTTCATGCGTTGGATAAGCCAACTACGGCGGCATTTGGTATTGTTGATGATGAAGATGAAGATAATAAAAGTTTGTTTGAAGATGGAGATGAATCTACAGAAGCCCTTGTTGGTGTTGAACTTAGAAACTTTGATAGCACCGATAACGATGAAAATAGTATTTCCAAGGACTCAACTGAAGAAATAGCTGATGTTCGTGAAGTTTTGAAGCAATTCAAATGGAAAGATTTTCTACACTTACTCGTTTGATGTTGTATTTTTCCACATTTATATCTTGATTTTTTAGTTTTTTTTTAAAAAATTTTATAACTTTATAATTTAATTAACATCTTTATATAGGATTGATAAAAAGATAGTTGGAATATTTATTGTTCTAAAGCGGTGTCATCTGTAGAATGATTTCTTGGTTTATCCATTTCATGCTCATCTTGAGCAACATCTTTTTTCTTTGTATTTATAAAGAATGCCATGATGAGTAAAGAAGCAACATGAAATCCCATAATAACATAAAAAATGGTTTGAAATTTATCATGTAAAACATGTTTCATTTCCAAAGTTTCAGCAATTTGCAAATTACCTGTTATTGATGGCACGAGTGCATTTCCAATACTCAACAATATTTGAGAGCAAGCCAAATAAATACCATTTACTACACCCTGAAGATGTAATGGTGTATTTTGGATGACAACGAGAATGCTGATATTAAAGAACATGTTAATTCCATAACCGTATAAGAATAATGAAATAAAACCAAATTTCCAATAAGAATTATGCACTGCATAATTTGTACGTGAGAACCAAATACAAGTACCTAAAGTTAAAGCAGCTGATATAATAAACATATTCTTTGATCCTATTTTGTTATAATAAGACGGACGATAAACAGAAGCACCGAAAACCAATCCAACTGCCAGGGGAAAAATTTTGATAGCGGCAACAATTGGAGTCGCATGTTCAACATATGTATAATATTGAACACCAACAACAGACATCATAATGTAAGTTGCAAAATATATTCCACGTACAACAAGTAATTGTAAAAAATTTGGAATGTTTATTATTTCAGAGGGATATAGCAAATCAAGTTGTAAGCGCCAATCCAATGATCCATCTTTGAATTGATTTTTCCTCTGATATCTTTTAATGTAAAAATTTTCAAAGGCAAAGGAAAAAAAGAATGTAAACAATCCGACAATTATTGAAACATAAGCCTTTGGAGATTTCCAATTTTTACCACCTTCTGTCAATCCAAGAATGATTAAAAGCATACCTGCAATTGAAGTGAAAGCTCCAGTATAATCAAGGTTTTTCAAATTTAAATTTTCATGATCTGAAGTTTTTTTTATTGGTTTGATAATGAATAATAGAATTAAATCACAAACAAATGCCAATGCAAATGAAAAATAGAAAAAACCTTTATATCCAATTTTTGATTCAGCGAATGCACCACCAAGTAAAATACCCAATCCTAAAGTACCAGTCAAGGCAATGATAAATCCCATAATTGCAATTGACAAATATTTTGCTTTGTCTCCTGAAAAATAATTGGCTGCTATGGAAATTGTCGATGGAACCAAAGCAGAGGCACCAATTCCTTGGAAAGCTCTAAACACAATAAGTACAATAATTGATTCATGTGGTATACAAGCACAAACAAGAGCACAAACCCAGAAAAGTGAAAGGCCAATCAAATAAAGATTGTGTGGACCTATTACATCTGAAATTTTACCAGAAATCATAATAAAAGAACCAAGTGTGAGAGCATATGCTGAAAGCACCCAACTTGCAGTTGATGAATTCGCATGGAATACTGATTCAATATTAGCAGACATAGTTATTGCTGATGAGGAATTCAAATTATCCAATGATGTTGCCAATAACATAATAGAATAAATGAAAAATACGTTCCTTTTCTCCATGGGGACTACATTACGTGTCCATACAAATGCATTTGATATTTGCTTTAATAACCACATCCTTGAAAGAAAGAACTGATATAACAATCATAACATTGTTTTATATTCTATAATAGTATAACCCTTAAATTTTTTTTCTTTTCGGTAATTGTCGAACAATTATAAATTTGGGAAAACACAAGCTATTTAAAGTAACTGTCAATTCCATAAATTCCGTAATTACTTTCCACTTTCTATTAAACTTTCTATTGTTCTATTCATGTGGATTATTAATACACTTTTTGGTGCCTTACGCGGAGTGGTAAAATATCTTGGGAATCGACGCGACGATTCTTTTTTTGATTTTTTTGTTTTTTTTTTTTTTTTTTTTTTTTTTTTTTTTTTTTTTTTTTTTTTTTTTTTTTTTTTTTTTTTTTTTTTTGGTGATTTCAAAAGAATAAAATTTAAAAAAAAAAAAAAGTTTGAAAATTTAATCTTTATAAGAACAAGATAAGTAAATCAGTAATTGATTAAACAATTAAACAAATAAAGAAATGGTAGATAAAATGAAGTTGAATTATGATGTACGGGCCAAACCTGGTCAACAATGGTATTATGCATTGGGAATGGAAGGATCTGCAAATAAATTAGGTATTGGTATAGTGAGACAACCAATTGGTAATCCAAATATTGATAGTAACAAAGCAGTTATTATGAGTAATGTTAGAGATACATATAATGCACCTTCGGGTCAAGGATTTATGCCTCGAGATACAGCAAGGCATCATAGAAATTGGGTTGTACGTTTAGTCAAACTTGCAATTAAAGAAGCAAATATTAAAATAGATGATATTAATTGTATTTGCTTTACACAAGGACCTGGTATGGGTGCACCATTACAGAGTGTTGTTATTGCAGCTAGAGCATTAAGTTTAATTTGGAATATTCCATTAATTGGTGTAAATCATTGTATTGGTCATATTGAAATGGGTAGAGAAGTTACAGGTGCTGATAATCCCGTCGTTTTATATGTAAGTGGTGGTAATACCCAAGTTATTGCATACAGTAGGCAAAGGTATAGAATATTTGGTGAAACTTTAGATATTGCAGTTGGTAATTGTCTTGATAGATTTGCTAGAGTTTTAAAAATTTCAAATTCTCCATCTCCTGGTTATAATATTGAGCAATTAGCAAAGAAAGGTAATAAATTTATTGAACTTCCATATACTGTTAAAGGTATGGATATAAGTATGAGTGGGATCTTAGAATATATTGAAGAAATAGTACGTAATGGAAATGAAAAAAGTGAAGACTTATGTTATTCATTACAAGAATGTTTATTTGCAATGTTAGTTGAAATTACAGAACGTGCAATGGCTCATGTTGGATCAAAACAAGTTTTAATAGTTGGTGGTGTTGGTTGTAATGAAAGATTACAAGAAATGATGGGTATGATGGCTCGTGATCGTGGTGGCCATGTATATGCAACTGATGAACGTTTCTGTATTGATAATGGTGTAATGATAGCACAAGCTGGTTTACTTGAATATCGTATGGGAGATGAATGTCCTATTGAGAACAGTGTATGTAGTCAAAAGTTCCGTACTGATGAAGTATTTATTAGATGGAGGGAATGAATAAATAAATGAATAATTAATTAATTAATTAATGTAAATGTACTATTAGATCAATAAATATATACAATTGTAATTTCCATATTAGGTAATAATATGAGCGAAATGCAAAAAAAAAGAAAAAAATGAGAAGTTTTGAATATAAAAAAAAAAGAGAATGTAAATAAGGAAGGGAGAGGTTTTGGTGTCTGTTCTTTCTTATTCTATTTGATCTCTGCTTCTTATATTTTATGATTTCTTAATTGGGTCAGGAGAAAATATTATGGAGAATATTAATTCTGATTTGGCAAAACTGGCAACTACAGCCTCGGTTTTAGTCACTTCAGCTACAACCAATTCTAATATCAATGAAATGTTGCAGAAGAATCGAACATTTACATCAACTTTTGAATCTAATATTATTTCTAATGATGGATCAGAAAAATCAAATTTCATGGTTCGATCTGGTAATCGAAATGGTTTGATTGGTTTATTGGCCAAACATGGAGATAATATTCGTGCTGCACAAAATTTGAAAAGATCAAATTTTACCCCTGATGGTAAAAAGAAGAAAGATTTTAGTATATTATCAAATGATATGTTGTCTGATATACCAAATGATGAGAACAATAAAAATCTTAATGAAAATGAATCAAATTTAATATTTTCTGATAATAATAACGAAATATCATCACCATTTTCACTATTTCAAGGATTTAGTGCTGTACTTCCAGAAATTGATGAAACTATTCAAAATATCAAAGGTACATCTGGGAAATTACTGGAAGATGTAAAGGGCAAAAAGAAAGGTAAAAATTTAAGGTCTTCTTCTGTAAAACCAACATCTAGATTAAAAAAAATTGAAGAAATTTCATCTGAAAAGATCAAAACATGTCAAAAGCAAAGGGTATTATTAAACTTTAAATCTGATATAAATTATCATCTTGACCTTTTAGAAATACGTAAAGGTTTGAGTCAAAGTGAAATTATGGAAATTGATACTAAAATCGATAGACTTTATAATCTTAGGAAAGAAATATCAGATAATGTTAAATATTATGAAGACAGTGAGACTAAATTAGAAAATCAACTACTGGAAATAGAAGAACGTTTGGAATTTATTAAAGATATTGAAGTTCCTGAAACGAATACTGTATATGATGAAAATAACGATACTGATGATGTTAATGGTAATAAAAATGAAAAATATAATGGGAATATAGGAAAAAAAATTAGAAATTCAAATAAATCATTTGGAAATTTAAATGATAAAAGTAATAATTCAATTATTTCAAATAAAAAATCATTTATAGCAGGTGCAAAAGATGATGAGTATGATGATGATTATGTTACTGTTTATATGGAGGAAGATAGCAAATCATATTCTAGGGTAACTTCAAGTGCAAAAAATTTAAAATCTGGTGATCAAATTCATAAATTTCAAGCGCATAATGAATCAATTAATTGTCTTGCATTTGATGAACCATTTGGAAGAATGATAACATGTTCAATGGATAATACTGTCAGATTATGGGATATGAACAGATATAGATGTTACGGATTACTTGAAGGTCATAATGCATATGTTGATTGTATTACAATGAATAATAATTTAGTTTTCACTGGTAGTATGGATGCAAGTGTTAAAATGTGGGATATTGATTATTTTAGTAAAAATCAATATGCTGAAGAATTAGAAGATGAAGATAACAAAAATAAACCATTAATTCATAGTTTTGAAGGTCATGTAGATATTGTTACCGCTTTAAGTTATAATAATGAAGAATTGGTTTCTGGATCAGAAGATAAAACTATAAGACAATGGGATTTAACAACGGGTCATTTAATTCAAACTATTGATGTAATGTGGGCATCTTCAATGGCAAATTCAATGATTAATTTTGGATCTAATTCAAATGGTAGAAATAACATTAGAAATAATAATAATAATGTTATAAATGGTAATATAAAATATCCATATCTTTCATGTTTACAAGTTTTCGATGCTGCACTTGCAAGTGGTAGTAGTGATGGTATTGTGAGACTTTGGGATTTGAGAAGTGGAGAAGTTATTAGACAATTATTTGGACATACAGGTGCAATAACGACCCTTCAATTTGATAAAAATTTTAATCTTGTTACAGGTAGTGCAGATCGTAGTTTACGTATATGGGATTTACGCAGTGGTGGATTACTTGATTCATTTAGTTATGATAACCCTATAAAGAAAATTGAATTTGATGATATGAAAATTGTAAGTGTTGTTGAGAATGAACGTGGAGTACATGTATTTGATCGAAATGAAGATAGACATTGGATGCTTGGCGGTGATATTCTTGGTGATTCTAATAATGTAAATTCTGTCAACTCTGAATTTGTCAACGATATGACATTTTCCGGTAACTATTTGGTTGAAGGACGTGCAGATGGTACTGTCGGTGTGTGGAATGTGTAAATAGAATAATTAACTTGTAATAAATGAAAATAAAAGAGATATATATATAAATATATGTCCCAATGCGGTAATTAAGCTCTTAGCTATTCATGTTGTTAATCTTGAAATCGACGCGACGATGGAGTTTTCTCGTTTTTTTTTTGTTTTTTTTTTTTCCAATTTTTCTTTTTTTCTTCTTTTTTTTGGTTCTCAAATTTCCAATTTTCATCTTGAGAAGGGCGGTCGGTCTCTTAACGTGTTCTAATTTGATTTTAATCAGTTATTAAGATTGTATTAGATTACATTTAACAAAAAGAGGAAATATTGCATACCAAAAATATGTCATTTAGGCAAACTCCAACTGTTGTTGTCCTTAAGGAAGGAACAGACACATCACAAGGTCGTGGACAGATTATTTCAAATATTAATGCGTGTTTAGCAATTCAAGATACATTAAAGTCAACTCTTGGTCCATTTGGGAGTGATATCTTACTTGTGGGCGCAGATGGAAAGACCACTATTACCAATGATGGTGCAACTATTTTAAAAAAATTGGATGTTGTGCACCCAGCAGCTAAAATTTTAGTTGATATCAGTAGATCACAAGATTGTGAAATTGGTGATGGTACAACTAGTGTTTGTTTATTAGCCAGTGAAATATTGAAAAATTGTAAAAACTTCATTGAAGAAGGTATGAGTAGCAATTCTATTGTTAAAGGATTAAGAGATTCATGTGAATTAGTTGTTAAAAAAATTAAAGAATTAGAAATCAACCTTGAAGAAAAGACCAATGAAGATGAATATGATATGTTAATCAAATGTGCATTAACTGCAATGAATAGTAAGATCATTCAACAAAATGGTAAATTCTTTTCAAAATTAGTAGTTGATTCAGTTTTAACATTAGATAGGGATGATTTAGATGAAAATTTAATTGGTATAAAAAAGGTTTCAGGTGGTGCAATGGAAGAATCATTATTTATTAACGGTGTTGGATTTAAGAAAACTTTTTCATATGCCGGTTTTGAACAACAACCTAAAACTTTTGAAAATCCAACAATTTTATCATTAAATGTTGAACTTGAATTAAAAGCTGAAAAGGACAATGCAGAAGTTAGAATTGAAAAAGTTGATGACTATCAAAAAATTGTTGATGCTGAATGGGAAATTATAATGGATAAACTTAATAAAATTGTTGATAGTAAATGTAATATTGTTTTATCTAAATTACCAATTGGTGATTTAGCAACTCAATATTTTGCTGATAGAGGTATATTTTGTGCTGGTAGAGTATCAAATGATGATCTAGAGCGCACAATTAAAGCAGTTGGTGGTTCAATTTTAACATCTGTTAATGATATCAATGTTGAAAAAGATTTAGGTACATGTTCAAAATTTGAAGAATTACAAATCGGTAGTGAACGTTATAATATTTTCAATGGATGCCCATATTCTAAAACTTGTACATTAATTTTACGTGGTGGTTCAATTAAAATTATTGATGAAATTGAACGTTCTCTACATGATGCAATTATGATTGTTAAACGTGCCTTAAAGAATAAACAAATTGTCGCAGGTGGTGGTGCAATTGAAATGGAATTAAGTAAATATTTAAGAGATTATTCACATCAAATTAAAGGTAAAAAACAATTAATTATTCAAAGTTTTGCCAAATCTTTAGAAATTATCCCAAGACAATTATGTGAGAATGCAGGTCTTGACAGCATTGAATTATTAAACAAATTACGTAATTTGCATGCAAATGGAGAACCTTATTATGGTTTAGATTTAGATTCTGATGGTGTTGCAAATAATTTAGAAAAGTTTGTTTGGGAACCTGCAGTTGTGAAAATAAATGCTTTACAAAGTGCAACTGAAGCTGCAATTTTGGTTTTGAGCGTTGACGAAACAATTCAAAACAAAGAAAGCAATCCAAACGGTGGTGCACCAGGTCCAGTACCTAGGGGTAGAGGTATGCCAATGCCAATGGGTATGTAATAAACATGTTAATTATTGTAAATAAAACAAAAAAAAAGGAAAAAACTACTAAATAATATTTTTATATACAATTAACTAATATATTCTCCTTATAGAGAATTTTTAAATTTCAAAAGGGTTTGTTGAACCAAATCTTTATCTTTCAAGTCAACTAAAAGTATATCTGTGATTCTTTCCCAAGAATCTTCAGAAATAGTAAATACAGATTTTTCTGTAGATTCTTTAGATGATTCCTCAATATCTTCTGCCTTAGTGAACTTGCTAATTAATACATTGAATGATATTCTATCTTTAGATCCTGCGTTTTCCAAAACATGAAGGACATTCTCTGAATCTTGTAAGGTCTTTGTACGAATCATAAGTTTGATATCTGCCGCATCTACAATAATTCCAATCTCTGGAGTGTTTCTTAAAAGGTGTGTCAATGCTGTCTTTACCATATAAATATTTGTGCTCTTTTTAATATCCAATATGAGTGAAAGACTGAATTTTGGTTGTTTCAGTGATTTAAATGTGAATTCAACAGGATATTCTGCATCATCTTCATTTAAATCTTCTTCATCAACAGATCCTATAGGTTTAGCAATAAATGGATGTGCAAGTGGTGGAAAAGTGAAATTGTTTGGTAGTTTAGTTACATCGCTCAATTTGAAAGTGTCCACAATCTGTTGATCACCAAAAGATGGGGATGTTGTAACACTTAAAAGTTGAACTAATTTATTCGCAAATTCAAATTCTGTAGCCATGTTTTTTCTCAATGGAGGTATAAAATTTTAGCTTTAAGAAAGAACCAAATTGATCAATGAAAACGTTGTATGGAAGAAAAAAATATAAAGATAGAAAAGAAAGCAGGAAAAGAACACAGAACACAGAACAGAGAAATCATGAAAATCATGAAAATCATGAAAATCATGAAGTTGGCCCAGGCGCACTTCACTTCACTTCATTTCACGTGCTCTTAGGAGCTTGTATATGACAATGTATTGCCCTTGCAGTTATTATATTATAAGAGAATTTCATTACCCTTGATACTACCCCATAAGTATCAATTATGTCTGAATTATTGAGTCGATTTTACAATTACCATGAATATCGAAATCCGTATGATGATTCAGTAATTATAACACATCATCCGAACCCATACCCAAATCAAAATATTGCATATGAAGGAATATCTACAAGGGTGGTACGAATACCTAGACTGCCCAACACAGATTATCCACAATTCAGTACTGATATTCCAGGCTTTGAAGAAGGAGCAATCAAGTATATCCGACAAAAAGAAAGAAACAACAATAATGATGATGATGGTGATTGTGACTGTGACTGTGATAGCGATTCCGATTGCGATTGCGATTATGGTTATGGTTATGAAGCAAGAAATGAAATTTTTAGGCCAACATCGACATATATGTCTCAAAAATTTGGTAAGGGTTCAATATCACCATTATCCAATTATATAACTAAAGAAGAATTTACAGAATTTGTGACATTCATCAATGATATTTTCAAATCTATGTATGCAGCTAGCAATGAAACAATGCTTTGGATGATTTTTAATATGTTGTTATTTGAGATTCCCAATTTAATATATCATATTCTTTTGCCAAGCTCAGATCCAGGATCAAAGTTGGATCATTATATAAAAGTAAAAAATGATTTTTACAAAAGTCAAGGAATAGATATTCGTATAATTAATCCAAAAGAAAGTGGGTTTCTTAGTCTTGACATTGCGCTTGTGGAACGCAAAGAAATAAATAGAGAAAGAAAACAAATCTAATATGCAATACTCTATTAAATAAATAACTTTATGTATCTATACATACATACACACATACATATATTCTATAAACGCAATTAATATCCTGAACTTGCGTCTGGTCCTTTGCTATATATTTTTTTAATACGTCTGTTTAAACCAACATTCCAATATGCCGTTCTTAATCCACGACTCGTGTTAACAATATTATTATTGTAATTGTTACCAGTACTGTTATAACTATTTTTCAATCCCAAATTACTATTTTTCCTATTAATAACTCTTGGTTCCCATACTGAATTTAACCCTGAACCTTTCAAAGATAATTCACGCTCTTGTCTCAATAATTCATTTCTTTCTTCCTGTGACATTCCCAATTGTTTACGTTTTTCAATTAACGAAGAATGTCTTTCACGTGAAGATATAACAAATTCACGACATCTTTTAATCTCAGATTGTGTCAATTTGCAAAATGATGATGTGTCATATCTAAAACATTCTTCAAGAAATAAATTTACATTGACAATCCTTTTTGGAGTATTTTGAATCATTTGAAATAGTTCACTTGATAACAATTCTTTATTATATCCTAAATTATTACTATTATTATTGTTATTATTACTAAATTCATTTAAGTTGGAATTGTTACTTCTATTATTCGATGTAAATCTCAAAGAATTTAAACCACTCGGCAAATCTGAATCTGAATGTGATGCTAGTTGACTAACAATTGTAGAATTTGGTAAACCATGCGCTTTACAATAAAGTTTACGCAACTCAGGATCTAACATTTTAAAAATACCCAAAGAAATTTGGAAAATTGTCTTTGAATTTTCATAAAATATAATATCCCAAATTCTTAAAGTTGTTTCAATTGGTAAGACTCCAATAAATAAAGACATAAACCAACTCGTTGTGCAAAATGTCAAAGTTGGTAAAAAGAATAAATAAGAAGTATCGTCATCATCGTAATTTTTGAAAATATCAACTTTATCATAATCATCGCTATCATTATCCATTAAAATTTTCCAAACATCAGGTAAATGCTGTTTTAAACATAATAAAAGCATACCTTGATTCACAGCCAAACCTTCAAGATTTGATTCATGAACACCAGGTAGAAAATTCTCTGTAATTATAATTAACATCCAAAAAGTTTCTTCTTCATTCATAAAAATTAACAATAAACCTGTAATAAAATTTAATGATTGACAATAACCAATTGAAGGTTTGTATAAACTAAAACATTTTAGAATTCTACGTAGAGTATTAATCATTGGAGATTCATCTTCAAGATTTGTTGATTGGTTATAATAATTTTTAAAGAAAATATTTTCAGGAAATGTTCTGTGTAAATCTTTTTCAATTGCATCAGTATTTTCATTAACCAAGTTAATAGATTTCAAAACCAAATCATCATATAAACCAACATTCTCTTTCATTCTTTCGTTACCATTCACAAAATTGAACCAAGCTTTACCCCTCCATTCAGCTGGTATACCCTTTTTAACAAATTTTGACATTTCATCAGATTTTATTGGGAATCTAGTTGGTAATCCATTATTGTTTAAATACAATCCATTTTTTTCAAAAAATTTAATCCATTTTGATTTCCGACGAATTAAATATGGACAATATTCATTCCACCAATCATTATAATCCTTTGTTGAAATGTATTGGTTGGTCTTTTTGAATCCATAACGATCTAAATCTGAATTTTTGATAGCTTTCTTTAAAGTTGATTTATTCCTAAAATTAGTTGAAAAACTTGACGTTGAATTATCCTTTATTGTAATAGCATCGTTAATCTTCTCTTTAAATTTTTGGAAGTTTTGCCTTGAAATTTTAATAGATTCTAAAGTTTCATGTTTTGTTATATGAGAAGAAGATGAATTTTCATGCATCATAAAAGATTTTTTACCGGGAAGTGTAATTTTAATTTCATCCCCATCATCATCGTCTTCTTCTTCTTCTTCTTCTTCTTCTTCTTCTTCTTCTTCTTCTTTAATATTCGAATCATTTATTAAATCCTTTAAATGTGAACTCTTTGTCGGAGAATTATTAATTTGTAAATTTGAAATTGAGCGATTTTGAGTATTTAATAATTCATCATCCGTATCATTACCAACATAATAATCGAGTAAACCATATGTCGTATTAGAAGTTGCAGTATTTGTCGTCGTTATTGAACTTTTCCTTGAATGTAGATAATCGATATTAAGTTGTAATTGATTTGGAAGGTTGTTCTGTGGACTCTGATCACGTAATTGTGATGAAGAATTGGACATGTCAATATAAACTTCAATCTCCTTAATAGATATAGACAAGAGGGATATATATAGAAACATGTAGATATAGATACTTTACATTCAGTAACAAAAATCCTTTTTTTTTTTTTTCTTGTCTTTCTCTCTTTTGTTCTCTCCGCTGCAAGCGGAAAGAATTTCTTTGAAATATTTTAAGTTTTTTGCTTGTTTAATCTTTTTCTTTTTCTTTTTTTTTTTTTGTTTTTATTTTGCTTGATAATAAGTGGTTTTTTAATATTAATATAGTATATAAATAATGCAAAAAAATGATATTGTAGTCGCTGTAGTACACATTGGAGCAGGTGGGTATTTGGGTAATTATGAAAGGGAAAAACAATATAAAAAACTAATACGTAAGTCATTAAAAGCAATAAAAGAAAAAGAAAAGGAAATTAGAGTGGATAGTGATGATAACAATAATAATAATAATAACAATATTGACTATCACTTTAATAAGTTTTTAAAAATTAGCAAAATTTTGGAAGATTCAAAACTTACAAATACAGGATATGGATCATGCATATGCAATGATGGTAGTGTAAGATGTGATTCTTGTGTACATCATATATCTGATAAATTTAATGAAATTGGTTGTGTAATTTGTAATTCATCAAGATATCCGATTAAAGATTCAATCAAAGTTTTGAAACAAAGGATTGGATTAAATGATTATGGTAAAAATATTTTCAAAGAATATGGTGTGATTGATCCAATTGTAAAAATTGGTTGTATGAAACCTGATGATACACTTGTATCCAAAGAAATGAGAAAAGTGTATGAAAATATCAGTCATATCAATGATAGAATTGATAATTACAATCCTGTACAAGATACAATCGGTGTTTTATTATATGAAAAACTTAAAAATGGTGAAGTGTTAATTACTATTGGATCATCATCAGGTGGTAATATGTTACGAGAATCTACTAGAATTGGTAGTGCCGGAGTGGTTGGAAGTGGTTGTTGGGTTGAAAAAGATTATGGAACCGGTGAAACTGTCTGTGTTATGGCTTCCGGTCAAGGTGAAAACATAATCAAAAATGATATGTCACGTTCAATTGCAAAATATGTTTTACAATCAATCAAAAAGGATCCTCATGGTTGTTTACCAGTTCAATCTGCAATTGAAGAATTTAATAATAAAAGAAGAAGAATAAGAAAAAATATAGGAAATAAAGGACAAGAAAAGGAAGAAGAATATTATACCAATATTAATATTGGTATAATTGGTATATATATTAACAGTAATGAAGATAAGGGTGTTTTATTCTATATTCATGATACACATTCATTTGTATTTGGTAATAATACCTTTGTCAATTCTTCTTCAAAAATTAAAACTTGTTTAAATAATAATAATAATAATAATAGTAGTAGTAGTAGTATTGGATATAATAATAAACTTCAACATGGTCAATGGCCATTATTTTAAATTAAATTGAAATTTTCGTTTCTTTTTCTTTTTCTTTTTCTTTTTTTCTTGCCGTTTTGGCTGCAAAAAAATTTTTTTTCTTTTCTTTTTCTATTTCTTTTATTATTAAAATGGATAGACGATAAATTGTGAGTTTAGCTTTGGACATTACTTATCGTTATAATTACTTTATTATTTTTTTTTGATCATTTATTTGAAAAAAAAAAAAAAAAATAAGATAAAAGAAAAGAAAAGAAAATATAAAGAAAATAAACTTGATTAATTACTTATTATATGATATACATATATTACAATACATTTGTTCAAACCAATCAATATGAAACCTCGGAAACTAACATATGGTAAAAATTTGGCTCTGTCTGAAATTAAAAGATTAAGAATATGTGCCATTACATCTTCAATAGCTTCAATAATTTCAGGTTTATTATTCATTTATTTTTATGGTATGATTCATCCATCAAGAAGAAAATTTAGACATCAACTTATTTTTATGTTAATATGCTTTGATTTCATAAAAGCAGTTGCAATTTTGGTATTTTCATTGGTATTATTTGATACAGTTTCAACAGAAAATCACCCTTTAATTAATGGTAT